>APFE031036573.1:0-28927 GCA_000404065.3 Pinus taeda | reverse complement strand
GATACAAGGTGAGATGATGGAGAAAACTCAACTGCAAGACTGTTCAATACTCTAGAACAAGTTCTGACATGTGATTGGAATATCTTCTTGGCTGTTGATGCCCATTTCCAAGAAGCGATCCATCCAAGATTAAACTTTGTTCTTACAGGACATTTGTTTCTAAAGCATCTGTGTGAAGAATGGGTGGTTTTATGACAATGCTTACATGGATGAAGATCAAAACAATGATCTTTTAGATGGCCAACTCGGTCACAGTGTTGGGATTTCACAATCTGTTGTTGTTGTTGTGGAAGAGGAGTAAAATTTGGAATAACTGGAGGTGAACTATCATGAGGAGCAGGTGAATTGTCATGAATGAATCCAGCACTCTGAAACTGAATGGGCTTTGAGTAGTTTGGAATATGAAAGGACACGTCCTTGTCATATCCAAGACCAGTTCTGTGCTTGTTGTGGACAAGCTGTTCCCAAGGTCTGATGATGGGCTTGGGAAGTGCAGACCGAGTTTCTGCATCTGCATGTACCACTGCTACTTTATTGGGCACTGGATCTGAATGAACTTCAACAATATTGTCTTGTTGTTTATGGGAGTTTGTTTCATTTTTCTGAACAGAAACAGGTTCAGAATGACTCCTCTGTTTTGATTCTTCTTGCTGTAGCTGAGACTCGAGCTGCAAAAAATCAATTTTCTCTTATGCATTTTGTAGAACGACCTGAATGTCTGTGAGAGAAACTTTGCTGATTTTTAATGTATCATGAGTAGTAGACAATATGAGAGTTTTGAGGAACTCTAATACTTCATTGATTCTGGCCATTTTTTTTTCTTCAATGTCAGAATTACACCTTAAAAATTGAACACAAGTACTACTCAATGCAGAAAAGTAATACCCACTCGTAGTACATAGCAATATCCTTTATAAATGTGCAGCAAATGATCAGTGTGCAACTAGCAAGCACCAATTACAATCCATTACATAAAATAAGAGTTTACTCACGACCAACACTATGTTATGACAATACAACCGACTAAACTTTTCTCCAGAAAAGATTACTTTTATTTGTCAAAACAATCAGAACCTTTATGCAACCCACCAAACTCTTATGCAGCAGTCGAATCAAGGAATCAATGCATATATATGTAGACAAAAAATATAGTGAGTTTTAATTACAATGCCACAACTGAGGCAACAACAACTGCAAACTTGCTTGGATCCTTCAAATACTCCTTCACTTTCAAAGCATAAATGATGGCTATCAAAACTTCAACAACTATAGCACCATGCCATGGACAGGACTTAAATGCTCATATATAAATACTTTGACTAGGGTATGAATCAATATTCTCTGATCTTGCCACTTTCTTCAAAGAAAACAATAGTCCAATGTAAGAAACCCAACTGGAATAACTAAGAGAAAACCACAAAGAGTCTTGAGTTTGTATGGTTTGGTCCACTATAGTATTTTAACAAACAATTTGTGTATCAAATGCTATAGGTGCATTCCTTGTTGTTGGCTCTTATAAATACATAATATGCTGGGACAAATACTTGTGGAAGAACTTCATTTTTTTTTTTTTGTATTACAAAACTTCGCACATTATTCATTATGTTCCTGGGAAAAATACAGTATACCCACAATTTGGGTGAAAATGGCTAATTGACGTTTGTTATTGTGACAGAATGAAGGGAAGATCCAAATTAAGAAAGAAAAACCAGTATTGCACAAATTCCAGCAATGAATAAACAAAGTCGGGCGATATCGTCACATGCATTATAGGTGTTGAGACGGCTAAGCTTGCATCTCTCCGCTCGAAGATTGTCTTCTAGTACCCTTATTGCTCCTATCAGCCGTTCATATTTCTGTGCTTCAATGCGAAATTCCCATCATATTATCTCCAACCAAATCAGACACAAATGGTAAGCGCAATCAATGGAATTCATTTATATCTAAAACAACAGGCCGTGCTTTATTCTATTATCTGTACCTCCGAAGACATTTGAGACTCGTCACTGTATGCAGAAATATTGTTCTTGGACTTTAGGTTCTTTCCTACAATTGCTTGAGATGAGAAGAAACTGAATAAATAAATGGACAATAAAGAATGATTGTTAGGTCGGTAAAATCTCTGCAACGAGTCGACCATTCTAGGTATTCTCTTAATAATATGAATTGATTGCCATTGCGTGAGCTCATTTTACCGAAATCAGATTCCTTTTCTTAATTCGAAGTCTGACACTATTGCCTTGACCAGAACAACCTAGGGGATTCCCCTCGGTTGAATTTTTATCATGCACTGTGTGAGTGTAGAACGAATTTTTAGAATGGACTTCTCAGTTTAGTTTACCCAGAAAATAAACCTTCAATTATTCACTGGAGATGCCTTATGCAATCCGCAACATTCATGGGCTTCAAAAATAAAGCTGGGGTTTCATGGAATTCGTTCAAATAGTCAAAAGGTTCACAACGTCGGTGCTCATGACCTTGGGAAGGTGTAACTTCTTAGGATTGTACACCCAAAGCCTATGACAAATGAACAGTCGAGCTACCAACAAAGCGTTAAGCCTGTAGGAGATGAGAAACAAGCATATTTACCATGAAACAAACATGTGAACAGTGAAATGGATACTGTATTTTGGTAATCTATTAGACGGGCGTTTCTGAGGCACTGTTAATCTATCAGGTAGCGCTGGATTCCCTCAGACAATACAGGAATAGTAATGAACAACGGATTATACCATGTCAAGGCAGCGCAACGTTACATGTAGGTGATTATAAAAACCGATCAGAGAAGAGCATATATCAGTAGCGTTATGAGCAGCATACTAGCAGGGTATGATATGTCAGAGCAAAGTAGAGGAGCAGTGCTTCTATATGTAGGTGAATAAAAATGGTGTTGGAGAAATGACAGGTTGCAACTAAAATTTAGCTGAGAAAATATTCATGAAATGCATAATTGATGGCAGAAATGATCTGCATATAAAGGCCATAAAACAAATGGCTCAAAGTAATTATGCAGTGCAGGAATAACCTGCTCTAATACCATGTTAAACACACACATGGGCAGCAATTGAATCTGAAGGATAAAACATGAGAATACATTTTTATTAATAAATGATATACATTTATAATACATGGTTTGACCGTTGGGTTCCACATCCCAAGGTCTCTTGGACTCCTTTTGTCTATTCGGCTTCCACACTAACCCATTGAGGATTAGGTGTCCAACAGACACTCGTTTTTTGCAGGTTCCAGGAGAATAAAAGAAGTCAATTTATGAATGAGCGATTCTTGAAAGAAATGTTAGTGAAACAAGGGAATTTCATCCAATTCATTAGATTCATAACAAAAGAAATGGAGAATTGAATTCGATTTGAAGATTCATGTCACTGTTGCCAAAGCATTTTTCCAAGAGATAATTTTTTTTCCATTAACATATTGATATTCCCTTAGGAAACAACATCATAGCTATTGTAACTTAATTAATTAATTTATTTTACTATTTTCAAATAAAGTGTTGTTTCTTTTATGATTTCTCTTTTGTTTTTGTGTTGCAGACATTGCTTCCTTCAAAGTTGTAGTTTTCGTTTCGTTGGCGAATGAGCAACTATTGTTCGGTAGAATGAACAACTCTAATTTGTTTTTGGTGTGTTTATAATTGCTGTTCAATAAATTGAACAACTACTTTTCAGTTAATTGAACAGTTGCTATTCGGTAGAAGGAACAACTCTGATTTCTTTTTAATGTGTTTATAATTGTTGTTCAATCAATTGAACAGTTGTTGTTCAGTCCATTGAATAGCTCCAATCCCCCCTTTTGCGTGTTTTGTTGTTCAATCAATAGAACAATTGTTGTTCAATTGATTGAAAAACACTACTTTCATTTTTTTGTGTGTTTGCTTGATTCAATCAATTGAACAATTGTTGTTCAATCGATTGAACGATTGCTATTCAATCCATTGAACAACATTTCTTTTTTTTTTGTGCTTATTTTTCTGTTCAATCGATTGAATGATTGCTGTTCAATTAATTGAACAACACCGATTTTTTTGGCATATTTTGCTGTTTAATCGATTGAACGATTGATGTTCAATCAATTGAACACCAATTTCTTTTTATGTGTTTTGTTGTCCAATTGATTGAACAATTGTTGTTCAATCAATTGAACAACACCAATTTATTTTTGCGTGTTTTATTGTTCAATCGATTGAACAATTGCTGTTCAATCAATTGAACAACATAGATTTCTTTTTTCGCATTTTGTTGTTCAATCGATTGAACGATTGTTGTTCAATCGATTGAACAACACAGATTTATTTTTCGCATTTTGTTGTTTAATCGATTGAACGATTGCTGTGCAATCAATTAAACAACATTGATTTCTTTTTTTTTTCTTCGTATTTTGCTGTTCAATCGATTGAACGATTGTTGTTCAATCAATTGAACAACACATATTTACTTTTGTGTGCTTTTCTGTTCAATCGATTGAACGGTTGTTGTTCAATGAATTGAACAACACCTATTTCTTTTTCACATTTTGTTGTTCAATCGATTGAATGAATGATGTTCAATCAATTGAACAATACCGATTTATTTCTGTATGTTTTGCTGTTCAATTGATTGAAAGATTGATGTTCAATCAATTGAGCAACACTGATTACTTTCTGTATGTTTTGCTATTCAATCGATCAAACGATTGCTGTTCAATCAATTGAACAACACTGGTTCCTTTTTGTGTGTTTGTTTTTCAATTAATTGAACAACCTCTATTCGGTAGAACGAATAGCTGTGATTTATTTATGCTGTTCCATCACCGGTCATTCTTTTTGTCATTTTCTTTCTCTTCCATGTTTTGAGTGAAAACCATCTGATTGGATTTGTAATTTGTACCCGAGATAAAGAAAAACAATAATTTAAGTATAGGGGGTTTACGCAGTGCATCAATCTCACTTCTTCACCCCTGTGAGCATCACCCGATGCATAAGTGAATTATTCAAATCATGAGAAATTACTCACTTACGACTACCTCTCATGGAAATGGTCATACGTGAATGACTTACTTAACGTAGTTGAATCCCAAAAAAATGATATCTAAAAACAATAATATTAATACCATTATGACTTATAAAACCTTTTTGATGGTCATCTTTGTTTTGAAACTGACATGGTGCACCTATATAATGACTGATTGCATATTTTCTCTTTGACACATCATAAAATGATATAATATCTTAATACCATGTTGGTTTATCTTTCACACTTTCAAATGGATAAATCCATTTGATATGATGATATAGGGATAAAAGCATAACTTTCATTAGCATTTTTTTACTTCTTATGCCATCCCTGACTCTTAAGGAGTAAATGAGCCTCCCTCCATTTATAATAAAAACATGAAAACACGAAAATATGAAAATGCAACACACATCATCTTAAAGAGGATAGGGGGTCTCATCACGAGCCAGCCTACCATGATCATAAGGGTGTAACAGGTGACATTCCATTATGGCCACCACACCAAGGTAATGACCTTCTTGATAGTTAAAACCATTAGAAGGATAGGCGGTCTTATCACGAGCCAACCTGATCACTTTGTTATATCTTGGTGAATAGAACTATGATTATATGTTTACCATACTAGCATAGTGGTCTCTTTATAGCAAGGAAAAAGAGAATCATCTAAATACTAAATAGAGGATTCTGACTCATTTTTGGGGTTAAAAAGCAACCCTGTCTAGGCTATGAACGCTTGCTGGTATCAGTGGCTCTACTTGTGGTATTGAAGTTCTATGTTACATTTCCAATTATTCTTTATCCCATTATTTCCTATTGATTCATTTCTAAAGGTGAATTTACCATTTGAACAACGTTTATAACTATATTAACCCATAGGCATGGTAAACTATACTTTTATATGAATTATATCAATACTGTCCGATTAATTGATACCAGCAGTCGTTATCATCTATAGCTTGTCATGCTTTCATCATATTTTTTCACCTAAGGAAACATCTCTTCTCAGAATGATCAATTCTCTGTTTTACTCCTTTTGTGGTCATTTCCCATCTTTGCGATTTGTATTGCTCTGACTATTTTGTTTGCTGTATTTATGCCACTCTGACTATTGTCCTATCACATTTATGAATCCCCAACATCCTTTCCCTTTTTCCTATGATTTATGGTCATGGACACCTTTTTCTCATTGGAGGGGGAAGGTATGCATTATGGGATAGCATGCGTAATAATTACCGAACTCCGCCATAACTTGCTGGTTTCACAAAATATTATTATTGCATTTATACAAAAGTTTTTTCTGATTGAAATCTTTGCATGTGGCTTATTTGTTGATAAAAAATAATACTGTGATTCAAGAAAATTGCATGCAGAGTAGTGAATTGTTTATAGGAGAGCAACAAGTATGGGGGGCAACTCTATTCTCAGTGAACCCATAGAAGAGGCTCGAGCAACTCGCGAACGCGAACAATTGTTCAGACAAGATGTGCTTGCATGGCTTCCACCTTTTGCATCACTTTCAATTAGCTCAGCCTACATCAACTTCAACAAATGCCAGTCCATACATGTCATTCCACATTTTTTAGGAGGTAAAACTTGAGGTAAAATAACATAGTTTCTGATTTATTAAAAATTTAGGAGAATTTCATGAAAATCCATTGAGCATTATTTATCATCATTCATTCCACATCTTTACCACTTCCCATTTTTCAGAGACATAGAAGATTTCAGTTTGGGGGAGTGTTACCTTCATTCATTTATTTATCATGACCATGCTATCATCCATCGATCTCCTTATTCATTATCAAAACCTCTATTATTCCATGTTGTTTTACACCAAGCGTAGATTTCAACAACGATTGTAGCAACCACCTCAATTTGTTTTTTAGTATTGCATGAGAGAATGCTAATTGCCCAGTTTGGGGGAGGAATTGTTATACATGATGGATGTTTTCTAATTTCTTTCTCATTTAAGGCATACAATTTCATTTTTATACATTGCAGAAATTGATTTGTGTATATATTTAAAACTATGAACTGAATTCTTGTGATTTTTGGATAGCAAAGAGGTATCATTAAAATACACAAACCCATAAAATTTCATGTAAATTTTAAGAAATCATGCACTATCACCTAAAACCATTTTTCTTATATCTCATAATTCGTGCATCAAAATGATTTGATTTTTGAATTAGAGAAGCATTAATATAGTAAAAATCTGCTTGCAAAATTTCAGCAAAATCTGGTTTGTAGTTTTTGAGAAAATGGTTAATGAAATTTGCCGTTACTTATATCATATTTTGTTGCAACTTCATATACATATAATTGAAAGTCAATGTAAAAATTGTTACACCTTCATCCACATTGCTAAAATTGAATATTCATTATTTAAGGAAGAAGTCATTTGTTCCATCAATTTCATGAGTTGGGATGAACATTTTTGTATTATAGCTTGGTTAATACAGAGGCTTTGGGTTGCATGAGGACAAGCAACATATTCAGTTTAGGGGTATGTTGGGCCACTAATTTTTCATTATTATTATTATCATTTTTTAACACCTATTTCATCCATTTCTACCATTCTTTATCATGTCATTTATCATAATTTATCTTATAATTCTATTTTATAATTATTTATGCTCTTATGGATAAATACTATTTTTTCTCCTTTATTTTTATTATATTGAAGATTATTATGCATTATTTTTCCAATGATGGTTTATTAATATCACTCATGATTTTAGCCTCCAAGATCTTTTCCAGATTGCAAATTTGATCTCCAACTCATAATCAAATATTCCAGCTCAGAAATTCGCTGGAATAAGAAGCAATGGTTTTGCATTAGACGTTTTGGACAAATTAAGGAGGATATTGAAAATCCCAGACATGGGTTTTGTGAAGAACAGACCAAATTAGTTTTCTAATGAGCATGTTTCTAAAATTCAGTTTGTATTAAGAGAAACACAAGGTTCTTCGACGACGATTTTCTCAGATTTGCTGTTGCGGTCGTTTTCCAAATTCTCCCAATTGCAATACCAGATTCGACTTGTTTCAACTCAATCATGATGGGAAGATATTTCAGATCTGATCTTGTTTATTAAGATTATGTAATCAATCCAAAATTGTAATGGAAATCATTTTGTAATCAGCTTTTTTTAACTTCCCTTTACTCTCTGTGTATTTAAATGAAAACAGAGATCAAAGAGAGGAGGATAACAGAAGGATAATGAGGAGATAATTATTAGATAGGATGTAGGAGATGAGATGAGAGACGAGAGATGAACAATTGTGGAATTGGAGGAAAAGCTAAGAACTTCAATTTTATGTAATTATTTCTCTCATATGTTTTAATCAAGGAAGCTATCCATTGAGTTCTCCATCTGTTATCTGTAATATGATCTAAGTTGTTTTTCAACGCGGAACTAAGTCTTGGGAAGTTGGGCCCACTACCTTGTATGAGGTGTTGCCTTGAGCATATAAAGTAGTTTAATTATGTACTTGTTTCTTTGAATTTCAATCATTTTCCTTTAAAGTATATTTCCTTTCATTTAACTAATTTGTTGTTTGCTACATCTTCCAGATTTGTTATTTCATCTAATTTCTAGATTTCATTTAATTTACTGCTCTAGGTTAGCATTTGAATTATGTTGGGTGCAATAGATTAAATTTCCAATTCAACAATGTGTGGTTTAATTTAGCAATGATTCAAGTTGTGTGATTAGCATAATTGTTTTTCCTGTCATTTACTTTCTTCTTTTTATTTTTAGTTTTATTATTGAAGTCTTACATTTTATTTCTTGTTGAATGAGCTTGATAGTATAAAACACAATCATATAGAACCAGTGTTAGTTGTTGGTATTGTTATGAATATATTTTTTTGATTGCCTTGAAATAAAAATATGCTCCTCGGGTTGATAATTAATGTCTAGGTGATTATTTTATTTATTTATTTACTAAGCAATTAATTTTACCCAACATAACCCATGCTAAAAAATAGCAGAAAATCACTAGTCTAAAATCTAAAAATTCGAGAACTAGTGAGGTAGTAAATCTATCAAATGCCTAATCTAATCAAGTGAAACTGAAATGGGGTATTTTTTGTTATTAAATAGAATTTTTATGTGATCTAATGCAAGTGGAATAAATTCTATTGAAGCTCATTAGCATGCTTTGAAAAATAGCATAAATTTATTGTTATTTGCCACAAGGGACTTCCAGAAATCTAGATTTGGGAATAAGCAAACTAATCCAAGTATCTCAATGATTACTATGACCTTGAAAAGCTATTCCAAGGATGAAGTGATGCTTGTGATCTTGAAAAAGAACTTACTTCAACCATTTAATCCAATCCTACAACAAGAAATCATTAATACTAAATGCAAAAATAGAAAAAAACAAGAACAAGAGATGCATGTGAATAAGAAGTGAAAAGAAGAAAAGTAAATGATGAAAAAGGTCTCTGAGGCCTGGGATGGCCAAGCCCAAGGAAACTCAGAGTCCTATGAAGGAGACCGAGATTTAGAAGCTGAACATGAAACCAATATCCATTATTTCCATCAATACGATTACATCCCTGCAAGAAATGAAAGTGGAGCTGCAAAAATACGAGTTCTCTCCACAAGAAAAGTAAGAAAAATCCACCCCTAGAAGAAACTTCGACTTGGTACTTATAAAAAATGATTAGGATGAATTACCCATGGAAGGAGGAAGTTTTCCCCAACAAAACCCCTTAATTAGTGGATTTGGTTCCCAATATTAGGAATCTGCATTAAATGACAAGGAACACATTCCTAGATTTTCTTAATCATTGGAGCTCCAGAATGTGTGCAATTATTTTCGAATATTTTCTTGATTTATTATTTAATTTTGATCCTCCTGTAGTAGGGAGCAAGTCCCTAAATTATCTCCTCCTCCAAATCTTTAAAATCTGCCCAATATTCTCACAATATTCCACAAAAATAAATAATATTAGGCACAAATATGAAATTACCATAGACCTTCCTAATGAACATAATAAAGTTAAAAATACATTATCTAATGAAAAAGAGAGGTTTAATGTGCTGAAGGATGGTCAGATGGCCCTTAATTTATGTCTAATTTAGAAGCCCATCAGGTGGCATAACATCGAATCCTGAAGGTGAAAATTTGGAACTTGCTTCCCTTCTAGGAGTGTCTCGTAGGTGCTACTGAATTCTAGATCACTCTGGTAAAGATGCAGCCATTCTGAATTCTTGTGCCCACAGGAGTCGAGCACAATGATCAAGGCCATGAATGGTGGTTGGCTGAGGCAGCCTGCAACATTATTGGTGTTTCCCATCTTGTACTTAATGTTTAGATGTAAATGTTGCAGGTAGGTGGACCATTTCTAATGGCGATCATTCTGCAACATCCCCTGTGTCTCTATGAACTGCATGGGTTGGTGGTCTATGTGGATGACCATTTCCTTCCCCTGAATATAATACTTCCATTGATAGTAGGCTTGCACAATGGAATACATTTATTTGTCGTAAGTGGGATACTTTTGGATTGTGTTTGAAAGTGTATCACTTTGGTAAGCCACTGGATGCCCCTGATGAGTAAGAGCTACACTAATAACATAGCTGGAGGCATCTGTCTCAATCTCAAATGGTTGTTGCAGGTCTGGTAATGTGTGCACTGGTGTAGAGCAGAGGTGTTACTTCAACTCGGCAAATGCCTTTTGTTGGGTTTCAGACCAAAAAACCTTTGCTTTCACTCCACCCTTGGTGACTTGGCTTAAAGGCCAAGTGATATGAGAGAACCCCAACACGAAGCTGTGGTAGAAATTGGCAAGACCCAGAAAGCTGCGGAACTATGTTAGAGTGGTTAGGGCTAGCCAATCCCAAATGAATTGTATCTTGGATGGGTCCACATGCACACGCTGCTCGTCAATAGTGTACCCAAGATATTGAACCTGGGTCATGCCAAAAGTTCATTTCTCCAAATTGGCACACAACTTATGTTGTCGTAGGTTTTGAAGGACCTGTCGGATATGGTGGAGGTGCTCTTCCCAACTTTGGTTGAAGATCAAGATGTTATTTAAATACATCACCATGAATGCATTGGTGAAGGGTCACAAGATATCGTCCATCAATATCATGAAGGTTGAGGGGGAATTCGTCAAACCGAAAGGCATGACCAACCATTCGAAAAGACCCTCCTTGGATTTGAAGGAAGTCTTACACACACTAGAGGGTATGATAGGTACCTGGTGATAACCAGACTTCAATTCAATCTTGCTGAAATATTTGGCCCCATTGAGCTGGTCCAGAAGGTCATCAATTTGTGGGATTGGGTACCTATTCCGGACAGTGATCCTGCTCAGTGCATGATAGTCAATACATAGTCTCCAGGCACCGTCCTTATTCTGTACTAATACAATTAGGCTCCCGTAGGGTGGTGAGCTTGGCTTGATGTGCCCTTTCTGCAATAACTACTGAATCTGCCTCTTGATCGCATCATTCTCCAGAACAGAGTGTCGATAGATCGGTGCATTGGGTAGCGGCGTGCCCGAGGTCAAATCGATGGAGTGATTGACCTGACAGTGCAAAGGTACCCCTATAGGTGAGGCAAAAATGTCCCTGTACTCCTACATGACCTTGTCCATCTGTGCCGCTATGACGAGGAGCCTTGTTTGGAAGCAGTGGCCACAAACTTCTTCTTTCCCTAAGGGCGAATCATAAAGAAAACAAACTTCTTGGTCTGGGAAATGATCTTACTTCATTATTTTACAGTGATCAAAGAGATGGCGGTAGGAAGGGCTACCTATGGTATCCTGTATAACTTATTTCGCAAAGTAATAATCACAGAGTGAGGTCTAGACTCATATACATTATGTCACTTCCACAACTATGGTTGTACTAATAATACATCACAAACTTCAATAGGAGCAACATCACATAGTACCTCATCCGTGAAGGGCTTAATGTTGTAGGGAAGATGACACAGCTGGTTGACGCGAATATCTTGTCCTTGGTGAATCCACCCAATGGTGTATGGTTGTGGATGTGGTGTTGTCGGCAGGCCCAACTACTTTACGACCTCTCCTAAAATGAGGTTCTTTTGGTTCCCACTGTCGATAATGAACTGTAGCGGAGAACCCTTCACCCACATCTATGAGTGGAAGAGCGTTCACCCTCCTCTGGATCTTCGGGCTCATTCTTCTGGATCTTGGTGGTGGGCATAGTGGCATTGGGCTCCGCATCAATGATGTGCTTCCCTTTGTCATTCTCCCCATCAAGTTCCGACTTAGAGTCAGAACATGCATCTCAATTGGACGCCTTCATCTCGGCCACCAGTGACTACTTGGCCCAACACTCACTTGTGTTGTGAGTGAAGTTCTTATGGAACTCACATCATTTTCCCATGTCCTTCTTTGTCTTCATGGTGTTTTCCTTTGCTTGCAGCTTCAGTGGGTTGTATTGGGTCACCCCATCTTGGATTTGGCCTTTTCTTTATGGTTTGGGGACACCTTTTCCTTGCTTCAGATTCGTAGATCCAAAGTCTCGCTTATTCTATTTAAAATTATGCTCAATCTTGACAGTGTATCAGTATGTTGTGCCAAGCGAGGAGATGTCCAGGGACTCCATCACATCCTCGATGTACTTGTGTAGACAACCACGGTAATTGAGTACCAAATGCTGCTCATAATCCTTGATACCCAACTTCGTGCGGGGGTATGGAAAACATTTGTGAACTCCAACACATCTTGGTCCCTTCCTTTCCATAGCGTGGTCCAATTTATGTATTTATCTTCATAGCTACTGACAGGATAATATTGTTCCTTGATGGCGTCTCAGAAAGAATCCCAAGTTGGTGTGGCTGAAAAATATGAGGGTTCCCTCTTGTCCTTTTGTTCATAGTAGGTTTCCCACCAGTCCTTGACGTGTGGGGTGGCTTTGAGAAGTGAAAAAGTAATATTTTCCCGATCGGAAAAGTCATGAACTTAAAAATATCCTTCCAACATATTAACCATTTATCTATGGCGTCTGCATCTATCTGGCCCTCAAATATGGGAATATCGAAGTTAACTTGTACCTTAAAAGGAGTGGCGCTTCCAGAGTGGCTACTGGATGAAGATCTATCGCCTGTGGGTAGTCGTCAAAGGATCTGGGAAAAGTTATCCATCATTGCTTTCCTCTGTCACTCGAGGGCTTCCTCAAGCAATATTTTGATAGGATCTCCTACCCCTCATCTTTCTTTTCTTCTGCCATGGGAGGCTGTCAGGGTTTGTGAGGCTATTCATGAAAAGGTTCAACCAGATCGAGCCCTAACTCCCTATACCCTGACCTCGTTGGGGATGTGCAAAGAAAAACAAAGAAAGAGCAAACTGCTCTTATACCACTGATACAAACTTAAATAGGAACACAAAAAATTACAGATATAACCATAGATATAGAGATGAAACATAAATAACACTTCATTTAATTAATATTAGAATACTAAAATACGCTTACAGATAGAATGGAAATAAAGTAGCTTGGGTGATGGCAGCTTATCTTTGAGAAGAGATTTGGTGGCTACATGCCTCTAAACTATTTTGTAATGAGGCTCAAGGGCCTATTTATTATTGAATAACATGATAAAAACCTAAACAACCAAAACCCTAACCCAGGAGATGTAACGCCAAGAGTTTGCGGGCCTCGTTGGGGTTAGTTGGGTAGCCAACTTCCTGGGGTCGTAACTTCGTCATATTATCTCTATTTGGCACGTATGATACCTTATTAGAAAGGTCTCTCTGAGTACTATAGGATTTGTGGCAAGCCTTGCCTATGGAAATGAGCCTACAACATACCTAAAAAAAACCATTCAGGGGGTCAAAATTGCTCCAGAAGTTCATGATTCTAAAATATACTAAAAATAGTAAATGTTTAAATAAATAAGGAACCAGATGAAACCGATTGGTGGTCTAGGTGGAATAGGCAGGTGTCGACCAATATCCACCTCGATCAATCTCGAAGCTTCATATTCTAGTAGCTTCCATGTTATGTTGTAACTATTTACCTCAGATAAAAGTATCGAATCCTATCTTACCCTACCTTGGAGTTTTCATCCCTTATCCCTTTATCTCATCCTGCCATCAAGAGTGGATCTCAATCCCTAATTGGTAAAAGGGTAAGAATTCATGAACTACCTCTCCTTCCTATATATTTACCTCATTCCACAAGCACTTGGTTTGTTGTGGTTGGCTTTTGGAGAGTGATTCTACCCTTATGCTACTAATGTGAGAGATATATTCCCATGGATTAGTGTGATTATAGGTGCATTTTGTGGCAAGGAAAGGACAAATCAACTTGGATGATCTATTTTATAGGATCAACACCTATGTTTGGTCGTAACTCACTCCATTTCTATTAATGCAAAGAGTTATTTTTTTCCTATATATGATATTATGGTTTCATATATTTCAATACCATGTTGATCTATTGAATAAAGTGATTAGATGATGCTACATAGATTCCGCGGATCGTTGGATTGGGGTATTCAATCCAAGGAAGGAGCGAAGCACATGACGGATTCTAGGTAGGCTTCATCCCATGATCTATTTACTTTAAGGAAAAAAATAGTGCCTTTGTCTTTTTGTTGTTCTAGGATAGTTCAACTGACATAGGGAAGATACTTCTGTCCGTAGTCGTAGATTATACATAAAAAATTGGTGACTCTGCTAAGGATTCAGTGTATTCCCTTGGTGGTTTCTTTGTCTATTATATTTTTCTTAAGCCTTTTCCAGACCTTTACTCTCTTATCAAGTCAATAACAGACCTAGGAATACCTTTCATTGAGTCTCAATTTCAATCCTTATGCTGGAACTTTGCATCCCTAGACCAACACACCTTCTCGTCCTCTGATAGAGCATTGCACCTCAATCCAACCTTTTGTATGCCTGCGTTTCATATCATTGGTGCCATCTCTTCACCTGTGTTTGCCCCTTTTGATGCACAAGTTTGTATTTTCTTTGACTGTCTCTCTGATCTAACCTTGATTCTAGTAGCTCTTCCTTGAGTCTCTGAGTGTCTTGTGGTCCCTCCAAAGCCTCCATTTGGTTTTCTTTTGTCTTGATACCTTTGGTAAGGATTTTTTTGAAGATTTTCCTTTATTCTTATCATTAGGTTGTTTGAAAACTAATTTTGTTTTATCATTTAGTACTTAGATGAATTGGAGTTCTAGTCATCATTTTGAAAAGATTATTTGAATCAGTGATTAGACTTTGCATCTTAGTTTTATTCATTTTTTAGAAGTAACTGACTTGAAAAGAAAAATCTTTGCATTGGCATTTAGAGTTTTGTGTGTGCATTAAAATTGGAGTAGTTGCATTGAAAAGGGAATTGCATTTTCCATATTGTTTGCTATATACTCTTTGTCTCTTCCCTTCCTTATATAGATTCTCATTGAATGAGAAATATTCCATTTCCTCATGCTAGTTTTCATTTTAGGATATTCAGGTGACATTCGTGGTGAGCCCTAAAAATGGAACTTAATTGAAGATAAAAAATAAAATGTATTGAATCAACCTAAGTAGCATTTGAAACTTAACGACACACATAGAGGTCTAGGCTAGAGACGTGTTCTGATGTCTTTAAACATAGGAGCTATCATTTTTTGTCAGCGTTACAATATGGGGGTGATATCCCGTTCCACGTACGTAAGTGTATAGGACCATTCTCCACATACCTTATAGTATATTGGATGGCGCTCCATGCATGATAAGTATATGGGAACACTCTCATCGAACAATGACACAGACAACACTACTACAGACTATACTTCCATGTACCATCGAGTATATTTTGGAATTCCACCATAGGTTGCTATCCATCCATATGTAACCGAGTCGATCGCCTTGTATGTTGTGATACACTGAACACAAAATTCAAGGATATTGCCTGCACGTACGTTAAGTCCTTGGTTCTCCAAGGTGTATATTGCAGTTTATGGTTGCTTGGTAAACCCTTTTTCCTAGATACCCCTTTTTGATTTATTTTGTTGTTAATTTCTAAGATCAATTAATTAACTGTGGAACAACATCCTACGCACGAAATACCTCCTCAATAGATCTTAGGTTGAGACTAATGGAAACCGTTCCTGAGTCCACCACTCAAGGAAACCCCTCTAATGGGAATCCTAGTCCTTTTCCTTCTTTTGGAAATATTGGTGCTCCTTATATGGAAATGTTGTCCCTTCCAAGATTTACCAATTGTTTTCTAGTTTGATTGTTTTCGACCCCTATGGTTCCAGATTTCCAAACTTCTTCCCATCCAAGTTATCCTCCACCTGAACAACATCAACCTCAAGATGATCCTAAAATTGACCCTTTTCTTTCTTCACCTATTCGGTCTTCTTCCTCTTCATCTGGTGAAAGCCGCAAGGTTAGCAACCAAGTGGATAAGAAGAAGAAGTAAAGGAAGGTTAAGAAGAAGAAAAATAAGCAGGGGGACAACCAAACAACCATTGTTATGAATGCAACTCATATGGAGGAACCTTCCAATCAACCCCACAAAGTTAAATTCCCTTGCATGATTTGTAAGGGTGATCACCTTCTTAAAGTTTGTCCCGGTATTCCCAAGGTATTAGAAGTGTGGTCCATAGGCTCACATCGACCTTTGTCATCAACCTTTGGAGATCATGCTGGTGATAAGACATCCACTAGTGATAACAAGGTCCATGGGAAAAAGGGTAAATTCAAGTTTCCCTGTAATCTATGTGAAGGGAATCATCCTATTCACCTTTGTACTTATATGGATGAAGCCTCAAAAGTGTTGGAAAAACTTACATCTTCTCAGCCTCATCTTCCGGTTGGTTATCGAAAGATTTCTTGCAATTGTCCACTAGTTGATGAAGTGGTTGATGGAATATGAATGCAATAAATCCCACTCTCTCTAAATGTGAATCCCATGAGTCCATTCCTTACCAACCATTACTTGAGAAAATGGTTGATTTGATTCCACCTTCAGTTGATCGTACCTTTCCCATAGGGTGTGAACTTCATACCACTCAGGTTCTTCTCATTTCTTCAGGTTCCAATGAACTGGGGGGTAATTCTCCCATTCCCATGGCACACGAGGGAAATCCCGTCGTTCCCGCAACACTGGGGAGATTTTATCCCATTCCCATAGCATAAGGGGTCCATTCTCCCATTCCCACGACACCCCTTCCAAGTAGCATGATCACTTCCTTTGATTGGAGTCGATTGACATGATATCATCTTCCTCCTTACGCACCCTTCTAGATCATAGTACAGGCTTATAATGTGGTTGTACCGAGCACTTTCATAGATGAAGGCACATATGTTAGTATTATGTCCTCAACTACTTTGTAAGCTTTGGGTTCCCTGCAACTTGTGTTTACCACTCCGAATTTGTTGGATTTTAACAAAGGAACCAGTTAACCATTAGGGATCCTTCCTAAGGTTCCTATTACTTTGGGAGGAAAGACTATCTATATCAATGTTATGGCAGTCCAAGGACCTTTGGATTTTAATTTACTCCTTGGACATGGCTATGTTTATGTTATGGGAGCTCTTGTCTCTTCACTCTTTCGTGTGATGTACTTTCCGCATGGTGGAAGGATTGTGATTATCGACCAGCTTTCATTTGTTGGTCCTAATTTAACTCCCAATCAATTAGATTCCCTAAATTATCCTTATATGCAAGTGTTATCTTCCCCTCCATAGGTTAATTATGCGGCAAACTATCCCATTCACATACCTACTGATGAAGATGAGCCTTTCACTGTCTGCTCAACTTCTTTTGACCTAGATCTGGTAGGTGATATGGTGAATTATTTAGTGGGGTCATTGGAGCTTGATATTTCCATTGGATCCCTTGATATGTATCCCTTCCAGAGAATTGTTCTTCCATATGATGAGAACCTCTTGGAAGACATGGCCTCCTAGAGGTCATGCTCAAGGTGCCGAAGCAAAGTTATTTTTCTTGTGTCAAGCTCGTTAAAAAATGAAACAAGCTTCCAAAGCAAAGTTTTTTTTCTTGTGTCAAGCTCGTTAAAAAATGAAACAAGGTTCCTTGAGAAAAGTTCATTTTCTTGTGTCAAGCTCGTTAAAAAATGAAATAAGGTCCCATGAGAAGAGTTCCTTTTCCTATTTCAAGCTCATTAAAAAATGAAACAAATCCATTTCCAATTTGAGTCTTTGATTAGATCTCGCAAATTCCCAGTTGAGTCTTTTACTTGATCTTGTAAATGAACCTTCATTCCATCCACTTGTTAGAAAATAATAGTCTACTTAGGTGAATGCCATTAATATTGGGTGGCATGTACCTTGAATTGAGTCATTATGCTGGGGGCATGCAAACTTATATAAAGCATAGTTTTTTTTTCAATATTGTGTAAAAATGAAACCATTCCCACTTTACCTCTCGTGATTTCAATTTTTATCAGCCTGTTTTTTACCAGATGAGCCTTGGTTTTCTCTTTCCATCACCACCATCTAGTTTTCCAATCATACACTTTCACTTCGTTGTTTTAGCCTTTCCCAAGGAACTATTGTGAGGAGTGGTCTTATTAGCCTACCTCTTGACATTTACATGTTTTGAGAAGTTCCATCATGACTGAAACCAGTTGCAACCCTTTATATCACTTGTTCTTCCAGGAGGAGTCATGTTTTAGCTCTTTTCGTACTCCCAAAATATAAAAATATTTTCGAGCACTTGTCTTTTTGAACTCGTAAAAGTAAATGAAAATACATCTACTCAGTATAAGTTTAACCCTTTTCCAAACTGAGATAGACTAACTACGAAAAAGGAATACCTTAATAGAACATGGCTAAGAGGTTCACTTGGGTATTATTTTCTTCCTTTTCAGACCTAAGGGATTATCTACGAAAAGGAACATATGGAATTTTCTTTTTTTCTTCTTTTTCAAACTCTCTAAACATGAAAAAGATGCCAAGTTTTACCTTCACTGGACTCATTAAAAATCAAATAATGATGGACTCATCGTTCATGATGGGACTGAACCACTCTTTCTCTGTTTTTTTTAAATACTTAGAGTTATTAATCCGAAGGATGAACTTACAGATCAAGCACATCTTATCCTCCTCAAGCTTGTTAAAAAAAAAGAGGTACTGACTAGTATGGTTGGGAAAATTGGGAAAATAGGGTACTCCATTTTGCTAATGGAAGCGAGTCGCTCTTGAACACGGCCCTCTTCCACCTTATCTTTGTGGATGTTGGGTTGGGAAATATGCTTGTCTTTTGGTTCATAATACTATTTTCAAAGCCTCTCCTTTGGTTTTGGGTCAATGCTCCCAACTCCATTCAGTGTCGATGTGTTCAAGAGAAGTCATTCAATCAATATCTGTTACAATACTCTTAAGCCTTCATTCCATGTATGCCTTTCCTGATCCAGTTCCATATCAACAACATTCTGATCATTCTATCTCAAATCATCATACCCGTTTAGTGTCATTGATGAGGGATACATCAAGGCCCTCTTGCGATAGGTCGTTTCCTGTTGACATCGGCTCATTATCCAGGAAACTGACTTTGAAACATCCCTTGGTACCTTAGTGCTTGCATACATCAATGACAAGTTTCCTCACTTGCATTGACAGGTTTACATCATTGGCCTTCAAGCGAAAGATTCTGTGTGGTGTTCTACATCAACTCATTTACTCACACCATACAGATTGCATTAGAGTACCTTAAGAGACATTAACATCATCGGTGGTTTATCTCGAGTCTGTTAATGACTTACATAATTGGCTGCATTTAAGGTGCTGGAAATCCATCAACCAAGGGGTCTCCCTGATGTGAAGTCCCAATTAGGCCTCACAGTGTTAGGTGTAGGAGCCCCATCCAGAATATCGGCCTGGTTTCCATATATTTTAAAGATATGCCTTGGCTCTAGCTATCAGCAAGAGAGAGGAATGCAATGGTGTCTTTGAAAAGAAATAAGATGTTCATGGCGAGTGCTCAATTGTATATGTGTCTAATTCCTTCTACTATAGGGGGAATGAAAAGGTGAGTCTCTAAGAGAGAGGTAATAATACCACTAAAAAAGAGACACACATAAATAAGAAGTATCCATCTAACATCCAGTAGAATAGTCCAGAATGGATGCGACAATCATTACAACCAATTAGCAAGATAGGTCTGTCTAATATCCCATGGAGTAGTCCACAAGTATGGGACAACATTAATAACCATCACAACACATTCTCAACAAGATAAGTACTAAAATAACCGAAATAGTTCAACTATCTTAGCACATGTTAAAATAAACATGAAATAAAAATATCCACAGAATACTCTTACAAACATTCATAATCCATGCATGAATAACATACCGGCCTTGAAGGCTTCTGATATTAAGTAAAAGTTCCAAGACAGATGTATACAATGTACATCACTAGCTCCAATAGTGGAGTGTTGGAGCCACTCCTTGCTCCCGAAAACGACTAGCTTATCTCTCTAATGCTTTGTGGGCGGAGCCAAGGTGAAAAGTCCTTTTCTCATACACTAAGGGAGTATATATAACCAAGGGTAATTCTTTGAATACCCTCATGGCTGTTTGAATTCCTATGACTTTCAACTTACATGACTCTTTACATTCCATGCGTGTCCTTTGGACTTCCACTTTACAATACATTTTGTAGACAATATACATGATCCACAATAGTGAGGTGGCATATGACCACTCATGACATGACATGACATGACAATGCTAACATGGAATACTTGATGATGTGGCAATGTCAAGCCACTACTGCTGTTAAGTGCTAGATGTCCTCTTGAATATGATTTTCTTTACTTTTCTGGGGGACAATATTGCATGGTTTTGGAAGCTAGTGGGACAGGTTGAGGGAATGAGCACTGAGAGGACACATTGCGTGGTTTTGGGAGATAAGGGAGGAAAGGATACTATGGAGCTCTATAGTTCAAGGGATTAGGGGATGAGCTTGAGGCTTGGGGTTGTGCAGTGCAGAGTGGAGACCGAGCTGGGAGGAATGACTGCACAATTTTGGAGGTGAAGGAAAGAGCTTGGACACAAAAATTTTGCAGTAAATCAGTCTTGGGAGGTAGGAAGTAAGCATTGCGCAATGACAAGCATCAAGATCGTAGCTAGAGGACTGAGACTGCACAGCTCAAGGGAGGCCCAGTGAAGCTAGGTTCCCTGGTTAGGAAGTTTTTTTGAAAATGTCTAAGTGTAGGATCAGTGAGATCAGTGTGAACGGTGATGAACTTTAAATTTGATCACACACTTAGAATATTTGATGACATGACAACATAGATCATCTGAACACATAGGTAAAGAATTTCCCTCCGTGCGACAGCTTTACGACAAGTGCGACACGAAAGATATACTTTGTGGTGACTGTGACGACACTTGTGCGACAATGCTCAAAACTTGGAAATGAGTGCAACAGGTACGTATAGGGTTAGAACAACTCATTTGCACAAGGATGACCTCTTAGAACCACCATAATGGGCTTATACATAAGATCTGACAACCAACATGCTAAAGGAAGACACTTTTCCCATATTTCAAAGGGGAACAAAAGACTCTAGGAAAACAAATGAAATGAGTTTCAAAGTTTGAGACAATGACCAAAATGATCAAGGAAGGCTCCGAAATTGGGTATAGGCCAAAATTTTGGAGGGTGTTGTAGCAGTTACAACACTTGGTGGCACACTGGTAGAATTTAGTTTCTCTATCTTGGTTGACTCTTCTCTATGTAGGGCCTTGGTTCTTCAGGGAGTATTAATTCATCGTGCAAATTTCTTTGATCTTCTCACTTACCCCATGAATAGGCATGGTCCCCTTTATGCCTTCTCGGTTAAACACAACATAAGATTCATGGATATCACAATGTTTCGAGTTGGGAAGGGTAGTGTAGCTCGCGAGCTTAAGATTTTCAAAGTATAGTTTTTCATCTTGGGTGTTGCTCCATTGCCAGCAGGCTTTGACAATATCTCAATGGATTCATGCAGGAACACAAACATTGCTCCATTATCAGCAAGCCTGGACAACACCTTGACAATGTTACTTGCTTCACCTTTTTGTGTAGGAATCCTTTCTCTTCTTTCACCTTTATTTATATATTTTAAGAGGACTATTCATAAGAGATTATTTATTTTGGGGTGGATGAGGGATCCTGACTTATTGAGAGCAGAAGAGGTTCTTCCTTCAGAGAAGCATATATAGACCTTTGATTTAGGTTTTATTGTTTAGATTTTCCCTTTATCCACTTATACTGATTGGATAAGCATGAGAACACTGAAACACAAAACCCACTGTAGGCATAAGGTTTCCTGAGCAGACACAGGTTCATGGTTGGACCAAATCCCTCCTTATAGATGGATCGTATTTTCCATCGAAACTTCATTGACTAGAAGATATAACTGAAACAAGGAAGACAAACTGGAGGTTATCCAAATGTTGAAGTGTCACAATACTTTAGAATTTAGCTACACGCATACTAAGAAGCAAAAATAGGTCCAGGCACAACACTTATTCACATGATAAAAACCAAAGGAGAAAAATAACAAGAAACAAAAACCAGAGAAACAAAATGAAAGGAAAGACAAGACACAACAAGAAAAGAAGACTAGAAGACAAGAAAAATTAGCTAAACCAAATCATAATGCAAGAGAAGCGTAATAAAAGATAAGAGAGACTAAAGAGAACAACATGATATGAGTGCAAGATAAGGAAAACTAGGATGAAACTAATCCTACTCCTAACCTAACAACTAGAAGGCTAGGGTCACGTATAATGGAATTTCCAATGTAGCCACTGTAATATTTCCCGACCTGCAATCACAAAAATGCGATCGATTAAAACAGATACAAAGAAATGTGCAACAGAAAATATAAAAGCACAAAAAATTGAAGGTCTTTCCTGTGGGCAGAAAGATGTGTCACAACCACTACTTTCATCTAATTCACACTCTTACCTCTCCAACGGAAAGCACAATTAGACAAACCTCGAAGACTTCTTGCAAATGAACCTTCTTTTGTATCATCCTGCTTAGCAAGCACGAGAAATGGTCGAAACCTATTTATTGCAATGGAGCTTGCCGAGTAAGATTTCTCCAACCATTCAATGATTGGATCATAAAATTCATGATGATCCTATTGAAAAACATGAAATATTTGAAAAGATGGATTTTTAATTAGAGGCACGGTATTATAACGAGAGTCTTGTGAGGGGAAATAGTTTTGAACATATTCACGAGTCATGTCGAGACAGTGAGGACCTGACATAACCATCAGTATAGATTGAAGTGCCTTGATTGCTCGACAAAAATCCGAATAGTGAGATGTTGAATGATGAATATCGAAGGATGTAAAAAAACTAACATTGGATATACTGGTGGGAAAATTATAACATGAATGGAAATCATCAAATATAGAATAATTATTAGATGAGCTGATTAAAGCATCAAATTCCCAGTTTGTAATAATGAAGATAAATCAATTTGAACAATTATGCAAATGCTTTGAACAATCAAACCAAGTTCCTTGCAAGCCAAAAGTGACAAACTATTTTCCTGTAACTGGTGAAAAACTTTGCAAGCATCGTAATCATGATTTTTTTTTAAAAGGGATGTAAACAAAACAAATGCATGAGACTAGCCAAGACATGGTGAACGAAGAAGAACTTGATTCATGCGATAAATGATGCATTCATTATTACTCAAGAGGACTTTAGGTGCGATGATGGGGAAGATTTGCAATATAACATTCACGAGAAAATCCAGGAGCTGACTATTAAGAGCTAAATCTAATAGGCATGATTCCTTCGACCAAAGATAGTCTTTGAAATGATCGACTTCACAATTCCATGACTTTATGAGAGGCACACATTCAAAACCCGAGTTTGATGCGAGATATTTGCATGAAGATGAATAAATTAAAAAGGATTCCTGAATCCAGTCAGAAGTAAAATCTTGAAAATTTTAAAAATCATACCCAAAATACCAAACATTTTTCAAAAAGAAATTTTCATCGAGTGAAACAATGCAAAGAGAAGGATTGTGTGGGAAAAAACAAATCTAGCTTAGTTTGGGGGCTTACCAGAGTCACGAGATCATAGCATAACCACCAATGGAATTTGAAGTGCCTTGACTCCCTCGTAGGTCCCTGAACTTTCCAGGATTGTAAAATCGCATCTTGACTATTGAACTAGACCATGCATGGTTTAAGGATAGCTTCTACCACTGGTTTCAATAAATCCACTACTCACTAGATGGCAACCATATTCATCACTAATTCGATCGGATTTTTCAACTTCAACAACCAGAATACTCAAGTTGAAAGATTCTTCTAATCGAAAATTCAAAGATAAATGAATCAAGGAAATTTCATGAGCAAGTTGGTTTATAGAGTTGGCTTCATATAAGTGAATAGATGATGAGGGTTGGGAAGAGTACTCAAAGATTTGATTTTTTTCCATTTTCCTCATGGATAATCTTACCAACTCATGCAAATTGAGAGGTTAACTCATCAGATGGTGGAATTAAAGAACATGGAGTACCCCTGTCGCAAGTAGATGCATAACATATGGTAGAGCACAAGGGATAGTAAGATGAAGAGGAAGTTTCAATAAGAACATATTCTTTGATTGAATTAGATTCTGGATCCAAAGTAAAATATTCATGAGAAACCAAAAGATCAGCTGATGCACCTGGGCATTCATGATCACATACATCAATAAATTCATCATCATTATAATGATTGCCACCTAAGAATACAGATTGATTGAAATAATTAATTACATTTGATTCACTACTGATATTAGCAGATTGAAAATCATCCAAGAATGGATGCGCATAATCTTTGGATAGAGTATTTTGAAAATAGAAGAAAGATTGAAAGCTTATTCACCTTCCTGCTCCTCTGCCTATGTAAAGTGACTGCCTTGTATCTGATCATAATTTAAACAAACAACGCGAAAATCAAGAGAGTGTGAAAGACTAACTGGTGGAGCAGATTTATCGGGTAGACCACAATACAAAGAGTCATGGCACGTAGATGACAGAGGATTAAGGAAATCTAGATCAGATAGGAGGCTAGAGTTATGAATGATAACATCATGTTGTGAAATGGGGAAGTTAGTCTTCCCTATGGGCTTCATAAGCCATTGTGGGATTTCATCCATTGAATCTGAGTCATGAGAAATGGAAGAAAAATGAAAAGGTGGATTAAGAATTTGATTTGAAAATTTCCCAACTTCACAATCATTGTAAGGAGGCATCCCCATCAGGATTGGAAAATGAGGAGGGCAAGGAAAAAAAAGAATAATAGGTTCCTCCTCTGAAATTAGAGGTGTCTCATGAATCACAAGAGTTGGGGAAGTAGGAAAATCAGGGGGTTTAGGTTCACCATGTAAAGAGATAAGAACGAAGTGCTCAAAATCTTGTTTTAAGAAATCCTAATTCATGTCTTCTTCAGAAATTTCACAACAAAGGTGAAGGAATTGATCAGAAAAATCCTCAATTGATTCATTAGGCTTCATTCTTAAGAGATTGATTGTTTTACATACATCTTAGTAATTATACCTATCAAAGGCTTGATGAAGCTCCCTGAGGAACTGATGAAGGGAATGGATGGAAGTAGGTGGAAAGGTATGGCACCATCGATTAACATGACCTTCAAGGGCGAAGAAGAAAATCACACAAGCAAACTCTTCATAATTGATTTCATAATATTCACAAAATTTAATAAAATCAGAAATGTGCTTGGTTATGGATGTTCCATCCCCACCATCAAAATTTAACTGGGACAAGTGATAGAGAGGCTCACTGTGGATTGAAAATTGATAAGGGGAAAAATTGGAGAAACACACCAGGAGTAATATTTGATTATGAACCATTTTAGATAAGAGGTTCAAACCAGATTCAACGGGCCCAACTTTTCATCTAGCCCTCCTTCTAGTGCTAGTATTGATGGTGCTGGAAATCCATCAACCAAGGGGTGTCACTGATGTGGAGTCCCAATTAGACCTCACACCATTTGGTGTAGGATCCCCATCTGGAATATCAACCTAGTTTCCATATATCTTAAAGATATGCCTTGGCTCTAACTGTCAGCAAGAGAGAGGGATATAATAGTGTCTTCGAAAAGCAAGAAGATGTGCCTGGTGCATGTTCAATTGTATATGTGTCTAAGTCCTTCTAATATGGGGGGAATGAAAAGTTGAGTCTCTAAGAGAGAGGTAACAATACCACTCAAGAAGAGCCACACCAAAACAAGAAGGATCCGTCTAACATCCAGCGGAATAGTCCACAACGAATGCGATGACTATTACAACTAGTTAGTGAGATATGTCTGTCTAATATCCCGTGGAGTAGTCCACAAGGATGGGACAACATTAATAATCATTACATAACATTCTTAACAAGATAAGTACTAAAATAATTGAAATAGTTCAACTATCTTAGCACATGTGAAAACAAACATGAAATACAAATACCCATAGAATAGTCTTACAAATATTCATAATCAATGCATGAAGAATGTGCTAGCCTTGAAGGCTTCTGATATTAAGTAAAATTTCCAAGACACATGTATACAATGTACATCACTAGCTCCAATAATGGAGTGTTGGAGCCACTCCTTGCTCCCCAAAAGGGCTAGCTTATCTCTCTAATTTTTTGCAGGAGGAGCCAAGGTGAAAAGTCCTTTTCTCATAAAATGAGGGAGTATATATAACCAAGGATGACTCTTTGACTACCCTCATGACTATTTGAATTCCTAATGCTTTTCAACTTACATGACTCTTTACATCCCATGCGTGTCCTTTGGACTTCTACTTTACAATACATGTTGTATACAATATACATGATCCACAACAGTGAGGTGGCATACGACCATACATGACATGGCATGACATGACAATGCTAACATGCACTGCTTGATGATGTGGAAATTTCAAGCCACTATTGTTGCTAAGTGCTGGATGTCCTCTTGAATATGCTTTTCTTTCCACCTCTACATGGCTTAGTGATGAGGAATCTTCAATGATCTCAAGTCTTAAATAATGGTCACAAACTAGTGTCCGTTTACTTTCCCTTAATCAATCAACTTGTAAGTTCAAGTACGAGAGAGTCTTTGAGCATGCTTCCCTACTTATCCTCCTTCTTCATCATCTTGTCATCACATGATAGGGTACCTATTCCTGCAATTCATTCATGACGTGATGACATCAATCTGAAAACTCCCTAGTCTAAGATGATGCATTCTGATCCACCAACTGAGCCTGTAATAAGTGACAGGTTGGTAAGAGGGACTCACTGAATGTGTAGTGCTCAGTTCTAGCATCCAGTGGAAAACCTTGAGCCCTGAGACTACGCAGTGCATAGTTCAGGGAGGTCTAAGGGACAAGACTGCACAATTTTCGGAGCGAGTGGGATAGGCTGAAAGGATGGGCACTAGGATAGCTCAGTACATAGTTATGGGAGTCAAGGAAGGCTAGGATGTTTGTGGAGCTGCATAGTTAAAGGGCTTAAGGAATGATATTGAGGCTTGAGGTTGCAAAGTGCATAATTTAAGCAGGGCTGGGGGACAAGATTGCATAATAAGCACTAAGAGGACACACTGCACAGTTTTGGGAGACAAGGGAGGAAAGGATACTATGGAGCTATGCAGTTCAAGGGCTCAGGGGATGATCTTGAGGCTTGTGATTGTGCAATTCATAGTGGAGACTGGGCTGGGAGGAATGACTACGCAAATCTAGAGGTGAAGGCCGGTGCTTGGGCATAAAAACTGTGCAGTGCATCAGTCTTGGGAGGCATGAATTGCACATTGTGCAGTGCCAAGCAGTAAGGTCAAAACTAGAGGACTGAGACTGCATAGTGCGCAACTCAAGGGAGGCCTAGTGAAGCTAGGTTGCTTGTTCGAGATTTTTTTCCAAAAATGGCTAAGTGTGGGATTAGTGAGATCAGTGTGAACGATGATGAACTTTGGTTGTGATCACACACTTAGAATATTTGATGACATGAAAATGTAGATAATCCAAACACATGAACAAAGCATTTTCCTATGTGCGACAACTTTATGACAAGTGTTGAGTCTTGAAAATGTCATTCATTTCCATTACACTTTCACTATTATGTCCATTATATCACCTCCATTTCACTACTATGTCACCACATTCATCCCACTTTCATTATCATTGGGCCACATTTATGTTTTTCCAATCTTTATTAATTCTAAGCCTTTTAAGTGAATTTGTGGTTAAAAATTAGGAAATAATGTGCATATGCTTATACCTAACAAATGGGTTGAGATTGTTGACATGTGTAGGTTGAAAGGAGGCTTCTAGAGGACCCTTATGTGGCACTCTAAGGCCAAATTCGAATTTGAGTGGAAAGAATTATGGGATCATGAGGATATGTGTCACATCTCCTAATTGTATTATAACTCTAAGAATACATGTGTCTTATCAGTTCCTATTTTGATTAGGACTCTAGAGGTAGAGGGAGAGATTCATGGACTCTCACTAATGAGATGGCTTCTCATCTTTTTGTATAAATAGGAAATCTCTCTCCTTCATTTGTTAGCTTAGCTTATTAGCTTATGAGAGTCTCTTTTTAGTCTCTCTTTAATAGCTTGTTAGTCTCATGGTTTTTGAAAGCTTTTGTACTTTGCACTTTTGAAGAAATTGAATAAAGCTTTGATGTTCTCAACATGGAAGGAGATGTGAAGTAGATGTCATGGAGCACATTAGGATGTAAGTAGATTAGATTTCATTTTGTAAATATTGCTTTGTAGAATGTAAGGTAGATTAGATTTTCATTCATGCAATTTTGAGTATGCTTTGATTTTATAGGTAAAAGGGGGCCCCTGCCTTGTACAGTTTGAATTATTGCATTTTATTTTCTCCCGGGATTGTGTGTTGTATTTGCTTTAATATCTAATGGTAGTTGCAGTTGTCTTATTCAT
>APFE031036561.1:8050-25470 GCA_000404065.3 Pinus taeda | reverse complement strand
AAAAACTAGCTGCTCATGGCAATGGTGGAGGCTTATATAGGAGAAGGAGTCTCCATGGATGGTGGGAGGATAAGCTTATCTCCAAGAAAGGTGGCTCATATGACGAACAAACATGCCATAGAAGGGAGGGCGACCTTTACAAAGCCAACAACCAGGTCTGGAGTCATCTGGAAGGCTGGCTGTTAGAACAAACTCGCCCAAACAGGATCATCGCGAGTGCATAACTGGACTGGTGTGCTGACATCGCATCCCAATAACAGAAGAGGTCTGGTCAGCGCGACTTAGTACAAGCAGAGGACGCGCTGGCTATGAAATTTGATCAGTGTGGGAAACCCGTGTGCTTCCGCGCTGGTAGCGCATCAATTGCACTATCATCTGCCAATCAGCGCGATTATTTCAATAACAGTCGCGATGATCCAATAAACTTAGGCAAAGAGGGTTTTTTGGCCATTTCAGAGAGCATGCGCATGATGGATTTGGTTTCATGACACAGTAGGGAGATTGACAAGGAGACAGTGACAATTTACTGTGTAACAGATGCCCCCTAAAGCATGAAGCCTGAGAGAGTGGGAGGGCTGAAATTCTTTACAAAACTACTGAACCGGAACACCACCAGGAAGAACCTGCACGTAGATACAACTGATATTTCGATTACATGTAGTCTAGGCATGGGCACAGCCATCCAAAAGACATACGAAGAAGGTCTGTGGTATGGACGCAGCCACCCAGCTAAAGAGACCATGATGATAAGGGGTATGGTCGCAGCCATCCTAAAAGACTCAGCTATGGGCGCAGCCATCCATCAATGAGTCATGTAATAATGATCCACAAAATCGCAACCTGGTCCACAACAGACTAGAACCAGGGTCTTGCGCTCCATCCAAACCCGAAAAAAGTACAAGTCCAAACATGTGAATACAGGAGTCGAAGTCGAACATGCTTGAACATCATCTGATTACCAGCCAATGATGAAAGCTGTTAACAGACGCGAGAGGGGCCACCAATAATGATGATGGTCCTCAAGGTACTATAGGTACAATCCATGGCATGCGAATAAATGAGCCAGTGTCGAAAACCCGTAGAGTCATCCGATCGGAGGCCAATGATGAAAACCTCGCGTCGAACACGAAGAACCTGCCATTGAGGCATGCAGGCTCCAAGGTATCGGAAGGGAGTCTCTAGGTCACTTTCCTGGATAATGAGCTTAAGTCAATAGGAAGTGATCTTCATCAAAGGTGGGCCATAATGTTTCCCACATCGTCGACACGAGACGGAAAGAGACAATATGTTTTCTGTGAAATATCAGAGGGAGGTTATACTTGCAGAGGCTAACTTCTCTTGAACATATCGGCAGCACACTGACGGATTTGGCAGTATTTGAGGTCAAGTGATCAGAGGTCGTGACGACAGGACAATAAGCAAATGAATGGTCAAATAGGATAACCCAAACCCATGGAGGCAAATGTGAAATGAGATGAGATGTCCCCACCCAGACACGAATGCAAATAGTGCCATGTTCAAGAGCGACATACTGTCGATGACGACGATTATGATTCCTTTATTTCCCCCACCATTTCTGGCGAGTACCCCGGTTATTTTTGGATGACAAGCTTGACGGGGATAGCATATGCTTGAGGAGCGTCATTTCAACGGAGTCTGATGTCATTAAGTTTTAACGAGTCTGACAAAGGAAAAACTCGGCATCTTTTCATGTTTAGAGAGTTTGAAAAGACAGCGGAAAAGAAAACTCCAGCGGGGTGCTTTTTTGTAAAGTTGTGCCTCTCGAGCCCGAAAAAGTATAAAACGATGCTCGAAAGAACCGCCCGATCATTACGACCAAGGAGTACTTTTCGTTGATAATGACTTTGACCCGAAAAGGTAAAAAAGCAGTCAGAAGTACGTCGTTTTAGAGCCAATAACGAGTGTGAAACGAAAAACACCCGACGATCTTTGTTAATTTAAATGGTTGAAAAAAGAGCTTTAAAAGTGATTGCCTCTCATTCCTTTTGACGAGCTGAAAGGAGGCTCGGCTATCTTTCCTTGTTTTATGTTGGAAAAGAGCTTAAAGACGACATTTTTGGGACCAAGTGTATATAGATCCGTTGTGACTTTGCCGGTTCTGAGGACCTGCACAAGAAAACCACCCACGTAAAACCCGTTCGATATGTTGAAAAACATAGAAAAAACATGCATCAAGGCATAACATAGTGACATCAGGACTAAATTCATGATAAAAGATGACAAAACCCACTTTTATAAAGTCAATTAAGAACTTTTTACCATAAATAGGGGGGGTAAAAATAATTTTTACCATTTTACCATTTTGAGCCTTGGAGAATGTTGTGGAACTACAAAGTTGACAGAGTGAATTCTTCATCGTGCGGACGCCATCCTTCCAACAGCTGATTCTAGGTAGGTTCCTCTTGCCCTGCGCTTTATTTTAAGCCTATTTTTAAGCATTTTCACCGTGGGATTTGGCCATTTGGCCAAATTCTTTGAGCGTAGGTGCGCTCTCGGTCAACGCGGATTCGCCCATCGGGTCCGCGCTGATCGATTTTATCAACACACACCACTTTCCGGGTCAGTGCGGGAAACTCGTGAGCTTCCGCGCTGACCAAGAGAAAATACAAAGGGCTGCCATTATCAGCATGGTTGTTTTGAAAACAGTCGTGCTGGCGCCGTGAAAATTGGTTTTTAAGAATTTGAATGGACAATTTTCAAAAGTTGGCAGTCTAATGCTTTTGGGTGATCATGCAGGACACAATGGCCTTTGTGTGGCAAGAGAGGGCCCACAACAATGAAGATATTGCCACTTTTGCCGATGTCGGATGCTGAAATGCAATGCGGGCATGCGGTTTGCTAAAATTCTTTCTCACTCCATGCTTGAGGGCACAGCCAGACCTCCTAGAGCTCTTGATCAGAGCTTGGAACCCAGTGGATGGGAAATTTACGATCCGAGGCCGTGACATCGAGTTCGATTCCACGGATATCTATTTTTTGACTGGATTGTCACGCCGGGGGTGTGATGCCCATCCTGGAGGGGTAGCGACCCAGTGGCGAGATGCTCGACCAACTCATGGCCCGAGTGTGCCCACAGGTGCACAAGACACGGAGCGGGAAAGCAAGCATTCCATCAGTGGGTGCTGGTGACATAGTCCTTCGTACCATACTCTTTCTAGTGACGCGGGCAGCAAGCAGTCTGGCCAATCATGAGGCCTCAAAGGCCAACCTATTGCTAGCTCTCGAGTGTTTACAGCCCACATTTTTCAACTGGGCAGCAGCTGTGACAAGTAGCATGAAGAGACAATTAAGTAACTGCCGACGTGGAGAGTTGAAGCAGTTTGGCTACGGATCACTCTTACTTCCGCTCATGTTTGAGTGGGTGCCATCCCTTCAGCTGTAGACCATGGTGGTGGATCCGCCTAACAGTCCACAAGAGACGAAGGCCACCAAATGGGCCCGGGTCATGCCACGTGGAGGTGGCAGTCACTCAGTGTCGTGGGGCGTTTTCTTTCGAGAGTGGCTAGATCGCCAGGTTATCTTTGTCGAGGACTGGCCATATGCCGGTATCGACTTCCGCGGTGATCCCAACCTACCATTGCCTACGGGAGAGCAGTGGGACGATGGAGGTAACACACTTGATCTCTTTTTGATTTTTTATTTTTTGTGATGTTTTTGAATTTTTTCATGTACATGTCCTAATAAACGCTATGATGTGCAGATGTGGGACCTACGAGACCCCTTGGCCTGGCCCTGGAGGCACGGAGAGATGGGCAAGGCGCCATGATCTTGGCCTTAGCTCCTCCAGCAGGCGACATGACAGAGGCTGTGGTGCACAACCTTGAGGGCTTACTGGCAGGAGTCCCGGGTTACCAGGGGATCGAGGAGGTCTCCATAGCTACACAGATCCATACAGTGGGTGTAGAACCCAGGATGCACCACCTTTTGAGGCGGGTGGCACGAGCGGTGGCATGCTACAGGGAGCATAACCTACCGTAGTAAACGCCTAGGTTTAATTTTCCGCTGATGTTTTTTGAGAGACATACGTCTTAGATGTACTGAGGATGTTAGCTTTATTCAGACATGTACACTTATTTTTTGAGCGCCTTAGTGCACCACATGATATATATATATATATACATGGTGTTTTTATTGTATCTTATGCTTCTCATGTTTTGTTAATTTACATATTTCGCAAATGTCTGTCTAATACATAATTAGCCAATGCATCAGTTACTGCATTAAGTCTTCTTGGAATGTGATGATAAGCAATGTAATCAAAATCTCTTTCCAATAAATTAACACGTAAATACAACCTTAAAATACGATGATCTCTGACGGAATATCGTCCGTTGAGCTGGTGGACTACGAGCTGCGAATCTAAGTTTATAACCAATGAGCGGATTCCGAGGTTAATCGCCTCGACTAATAATTCAATTACAGCACTATATTCAGCTACATTGTTTGTTGTACAACCTAGACACACTCCTTGAATATCTACTAACTCACCATGAGGATCGTAGATCACCCATGCCGCAAATGACAGATTGCGAGTACTGTGGGAAGCACCATCAGTGAAACCAACGTAAGGTGATCTAGACATTTGTTCAAGAAGCAAAAGACACAATAAGCGGCAATCACGCCGACACACTAAGACAAAAATCAAATGAACACGCACACACACAAAACACACTGTAAAAAAGCATATGCATGTAAAAAAAAAAAGAGAGAGTGCCTGGACTCAGGCGTAATATTTCTTAAGATACAGCCCATTGTGGGGCTTGTCCAGGGGATTACCTTCATAATCGATCAGCTAATAGGCACCTTTTTGTAGAACTCTTTTTACAATGTAGGGCCCATGCCACATTGGCTCAAGTTTTCCTGCTCCTAGCTTGTCATTAGCCTGATCGTAGAGCAGTATCAAGTCTCCTTCGACGAAAGAGCGGGGATTAACAAAGTTATCGAAGTGAGTTTTCACTCGCTTCTTTTGAGCTTCGATAGCTAGGGAGGCTAGACGATGTGTCTCGTCTAGTCGTTCCAAGTAAAGAAGCCGCTCTTCTATAGGAGTAGTCTCGAGAGGTAACTCGATGGCTAATTTGAGTGAAGGAATCTCACACTCAATGGGAAGGGTTGCCTCCAGTCCATATACTAGCTGAAAAGGGGTGAACCCAGTGGCATCCTTCACGGAGGTCCGGTAGGCCCACAATGCAGAGAAAAACATCAAATGCCAACTAGACTTGTGCATGCCAACAATTCTCTGAAGCATCGTGACCAAGACTTTGTTCACGGCTTCAACCTGACCGTTTGCCTGAGGATAGTATGGAGAGGAACTATCATGCCTAAGTCCTAGTTGGGTTGTCAACTCGGCCATCATATGATTACGGAAATGTTTTCCGTGATCAGTGACAATGGCTTGTGGAACCCTGAACCGAGAAATAACATGGTTGAAAAGAAACTACACCACCGTATGACCGTCTTCCGACAATGTGGGCATCGCCTCAGCCCATTTTGTAAAGTAATCTACAGCAACGATGATGTAACCATGCCCCCCGACCGAGCGAGGGTTATATGTCACATAATCGATGCCCCATTTGGCAAAGGGGCCTATGGTCACAACGGGGTGAAGCGGGGCAGCGGGCGCACGCATCTTCCGTTGGTAAATCTGGCATTCGTGACAAGAATGAATGGCAAGAATGCAGTCCTTGAAAATGGAAGGCCAGAAGTAGCCAGCACGGAGGATCTTTTGTGTGGTGGCATATCCAGACATGTGACCGCCACAAGCACCGGAGTGGCAGTCATTTAAAACTCTTTCAGCTTCTTCGAAGGTTAGACATCGATGAAGAACCGAATCAACCCCAAGGCGGTACAGGGTGTCCCCAACTATGCGATATGGCTGAGCTTGGTGACGAATCCGTCGACGAGTGTCTTTCGAGGTCTCGGGGTGGAAGGAGGACTTTTGCAAATAGACAATTATGTCCCCATACCATGGATCGAGGGTGCTGATAAGGAAAAGAGTTTCATCTGGAATAGACTCCTCTATTTGCGAGGAAGTAGCGGCAGATGGAAAAGAGCACAAAAGTTCAGCAAAAACGAGTGATTTCTTGGACTTGGCCGTAGTAAATTCCAAGTCGAACTCTTGGAGGATCACGATCCACTTTGAGTATTTGCCCCCCAGCAATTTTCGTGAAAGAATGTAGGTTACGGGGTTACAATCTAAAATCATTGTAGTAGTACGCAATAGAATATAGTGACAGAACCGTTGGATGGTGCAGACTGCGGCGAGAGCCAACTTCTCAACATATGCATATCGAGTCTCCGTGTCTAATAAGTTGCGACTAAGGTAATAAATGACATGCTCGATGCCATCATCATCGTCCTGAACCAAAACCATGCTGATAGTGGTATCAGCAGTAGCCAAGTAGAGTGTATAGTCACGATGGTAATTTGGAGGCCGCAACAAAGGGGCGGAAACCAGGAGGGTTTTGAGATGAGCAAAAGACTCCTCGGCTATGGCATCCCATCGAAATGGGGTGTGACGCTTCAGTAACCGGGTAAAACCCTTTGCCACTTTGGCATAGTTTGGGATGAACCGTCTTAGAAAATTAGCTTTCCCCTGTAAACTCTGTAATTGCCACAAAGTAGCAGGGGGAGGAAGATTCACGATTTCCTCAACTTTAAGGGGATCCAAACGGATACCCTCTCGGGAGATGATAAACCCGAGAAGTCGACCAGATTCGACGCAGAAGACAAATTTGTGCAGATTTAATCGGATATTATAGTGTCGACAACGAAGAAAGATTTCATGAAGATGCAATGGGTGGTCCACGCGCTTAGCTGAATGAATGGGGAGATCATCCAGATAAGGCTGTACGATGTGTCTGATATCGTGGAAAGCATAAGACATCGCACGCTGAAAGGTAGCGCCGGCATTTTTAAGGCCGAAGGGGAGCTTTTTATAAGCAAAGGTGCCCCAGGGACAGATGAAGGCCGTCTTGTGTTGATCAGCCGGAGCAATGTTAATTTGGTTGTAACCAGAGAAGCTATCCATAAAAGAATATATCTCGCTGCCCGCACACTCATCAATGAGTTGATCAATGAATGGCGTGGGGTAGTTGTCCTTTGGGCAAGCTCTGTTAATGTCACGGTAATCAATGCAGACACGGATGGTGCCCTGTTTTTTGTCGACAGGGACGATATTTGAGATCCATTCTGTCAGTGGGATGGGATAAGTAAATCCCGCCTTAAGAAGTATTTCAACCTCTACTTTGATGGTTGCCGCCTTATGGGGGTGCACGGGGCACAAACGCTGGCGAACAGGTTTGGCCCCAGGATACATTGGTATCTTGTGCACTACTATAGATGGATCAATACCGGGAATTTCTTCATAGGACCATGCAAAGACATCGCGAAATTCGTGAAAAAGTGCGATATAAACCTGAATCTCCTCAGGAGTGCAGGTGACTCCTATGTAAATGTTCTCGACAATCCCTGTTTTAACAGAGATGTCGATAGGTTGCGTCTACGTGATGTTCCCTAAATTCCCTTCGGACGATGTGTGATAAATTTGAATGGCCGTCTGAAGGGGTTGAGAAGGGAGACATGGAGCAAACCGCTCAAGACAAAGCAATGTTTCCCGAAAGGTAGGGAGAAAGGAGGAACGGTGGTGAAGAGGAAACCACGGACATTCGTCCAGAGACATAGTCTCTATAATAGCCTCATCGGAAGGAAATATTTCCTTCAATGGATCCGAGGAGGTGTATTCTCCTAACCAAGGGGGGAAATCATCTGAGTCGAGAGCCCCACTCGTGACAGTGGGTTGATCATGAGAGGCCGATGCAGCAACAATTTCGATTTAGTTGAGCTCGGCTGGACTCAATGACATCTCCTCACCCCAAGGTTCTATCTGGTCGATGGAAGGAAGGATCCAAGGATCAGAATGAACCAAGATCATAGAGATCGAGGCGAGGTTGGGAGGTGGGAGGGAAAAAACACCCATAAGGGTGGGTTCTTTGAAGAGCCCGGCTCCCACGCTTTCAAACGGAACGGAGGTATGCTCAACAAAGGGTACGTTTCCCTCAGAAGAGGAAGCAAAAAAAGAGAGTTGGTCGACCGTGACAATTTTCCCTTGATGGGGGAAACGAATGACATGGAAGAGGGATGAAGCCACAACACGCATAGCGTATGTCCAGCTCCGGCCCAGAAGGAGGTTATATGTGAGATTTGCGTCCACAACCTCGACTTCTACTTCTACAGTATTCCCTTCTAAGGTAATTGGTAGCTATTGAAGGATACCATAAGGTTGAGATTCTCTCCCGTCGAATGCTTCCAAGGTCGTTGGAGACTGACTCAATATGGGAGACCCGATGGCTTTCCAACATGCAATAGACATAATGTAGGTTGATGCGCCCTCATCAATGACTGTACGATGGATCGTTTTAGAATTGATGACGACTTGAATGAGGAAAGCGATCTGATGAGGCAGTCGGGGAACATGGCTCTCGAGGTCGAAGGTAATCAAATCCGAGTCCGCTGGGTCGATGCCACCGATGGCCGATAGCAGGGACTTCCTTTGGGGGGGGCAGCTCTGAAGGGCCTCTAAGGCAGACATAGTAGACGGAGCCTACGCTAAGTCCTCCACGATGCTATAGTGTTGGGCAGCATGAGCACTCGGGTTATAAGAAGACCTCCTGAGTACCCCTTTGGGAGGGGGTCGGATTGTCGTCTCAGTACTCGGTCTCTCGATATGGAGAGGACCAGAGCTAGACGGAGGAGCACTTGAGGGAACGTCTGGCTCCTTCCCGGCGGACGAAGGATACTCCTTAGCTTGAGTTGTTACATGAATAGGAATAGTTCCAGCCATGAAGACCTGGGAACCGAAGGGAGAAGAAGAGGGGTCAGCCACCATCTGAGTTTTTTGAGAGGGAAAGGGTTCTTTCAGAACCGCAGGGACCCCAGGAGCACCTTTCAACAAACGACTAACTTCGGACTGCCTAGGGCAGTCCTTAGTGTAGTGATCTTCCTCACAAATGAGGCAAGGATACTTAGGTTTGCGTTTAGCTCCTTCTTCGACGGGAGGTTTAGAGGATTCCTGTTTGGGTTGCTCGGATTTATTTTTCCCTTTCCCCTTTTCCTTTTTCTTTCCTTTCAAGGTCTTGGCCGCTGTGGTGGACTGAATGGCATTGACCTCGGAAGTGTTACCAGAATTTAGGACACCCTGGGAAGTGTTTTCGTTGGATGCACTTGACTTTTGCTTCCCAGGATTCAATGATTTTTTAGAGGCCTGGTTTACATAGCCAATGACTCCATCAACAGATAGCTTGGGTGGAGCCTTGGATGTACTAGGCCTGGGGGCGTCCGGCAAGTACTCATACAAAGTACCAGACTGAGAATACACTAAGTCTAGGTACTGAGCGCGCGCGATCGCTTGCTCTTCAGTTACACAGGCTCCAATGGCGATGTCCCGCGCAATCTTGGGGACAAAGGAAGTTGTAAACTAGTCGGTGAGGAGTTGATCAAGTAACCAGAACTTGATCAACCTGCGACGCCTTCTCCATTCATGAATATGATCGGAGATATGTGTAGCAGTATCCTGCTTAAGAGATGTGAGGAGGTGAGTCCCCATCTCATACCGAATGGGTAACTGAAAATGAGTCAAAAATGTCATGGCCAACGAATTGAAATCTTGGAATGATGCACAGGTTAACTCAATGTACCATTTAGTTGCTGAACCAATGAGGGTCCTCTAAAAGAGGCGAAGCTGAATCGAATCATCGAGCCATGAATTTGACGAACACCATAAGTGATACGTCATCACATGAGCTTGAGGTCCTCCCCGGCCTTCCCATCGAATTTGGGACAGTCACTTGGTATTTTGGTTGGAACTGGTGGCCACTGTGGATTGTGCAGAATGGGATCATTCGTCAACTTTGACACATCGGGCAGTTCCAACGTCGCTAGAAATGGTAGCTGCGGATTAAAAGACATTTGTCCCGGATATGAAGTAGAACCAAAATTCCATCCAGTTCCTGGTTGCCCCCATTGCCCTTGTCCCGATGGGCCAGGTCCAAATGGGTCTTGTTCAGAAGGATTTTGACCGTAGGGGTTATTTCCAAAACTGGGTTGTTGATTCTGCCCCCCAGCACCCCATTGGTTACCATACTGGCCAGCAGGTTGTTGATAATTTTGATAGGGATTACCCTGCGGCCGTTGGTAATTTTGGTATGAGGTATATTTATTTTGCCCCTGGGGTTGCTGGTATCCGTATTGAGCCTGAGAACCAGGCGGCATTTGATAACCAAATTGGGATTGATACCCACTTGAATGCTGGGGTTGGGATTGGTACCCACCCGAATAAGGAGGTTGGGCCTAATACCCACCTGAATAAGGAGGCTGGGATTGATACCCACCAGAATAAGGAGGCTGGGATTGATACCCGCCTGAATATGGAGGCTGGGTTGATACCCGCCTGAGTACGGAGGCTGGGATTGATACCCGCCCGAGTAAGGAGGTTGGGATTAGTACCCACCTGAATACGGAGGCTGGGATTGATACCCACCTGAAAGAGGATGCTGGGATTGATACCCACCTGAAAGAGGAGGTCGAGATTGGTACCCGCCTGCATGCTGATTCGCTTGGCCAGAAGGTTGTCATGGTCAGATTTGAGATGGACCCACTCGCCCAGAAGGTCGAGCTTGCTGAGTGAGGGGCTGCCCTTACGCAACCGAGGATTGTCCTTGTTGACCAGATGGTTGCTAAGCGGTAGGCTGGCCTTGCTGCACGTAAGGCTGGCCCCCTTGCCCAGAAGGGTTGCCTTGCTGGTTCACGGGTTGACCTTGTTGTCCATAAGGTTGTTCCTGGTTCCCATAAGGTTTCCCCGAAGGGTAGCCTTGCTGGGTACCAGGTTGACCTTGTTGAGCGTTGGGTTGTCCCGAGTTTCCAGAAGGTTGCCCAAGATATGTAAAAGCTGGACCACTAGAGACCAAAGGTTGTCCCTGATTGGGTTGTCCTTGTGGGCCTCCCTGTTGACCTGGGTAATTTTGGCCAGCATACTGCTGCCCATGATTAGGCTGTGAGTAGGGCTGTTGACCCTGGTAGGGTGGTCCTTGCTGTCCTTGTCCCTGATGGTACTGGCCACCACCATAGCCGGTGGTACCCCAAGCCACGTTCAATGGAACGGAAACCTCATCATAAGGTATTTCAGGCAAGGAGGTAAACAAATAATGATTCTCAGGATCATAATATGGGCCTTGCCCATCTAGGCTCTGGACATTGTGCAAGTATTGAAAATATGCCTCCTCTGTCATCCTATTATCGGAAGCAGGAGGAGCACCACTTGCGGGGTGCACAACTCTAGTAGCATTCGTCGATGAACCATTCTGCGCTAGACCTCGAGATGGGCCTGCAGCAGAAGTGACAGCAGATGATGCCGTGACGGTGCTAACAACTGGAGTTGACGCCGCGACATAAACGGTTGGGTTGGATGGGACTGCTGTGACAGTAGTATGGTGGACTTGGGAAACAAACGGTCTTGTGGTAGGGATGATGTTTTGATCCCAAATGGAAGAGGTAGTTGCAGAGTTCATAACATCCCTCAACGATCTATAACGCACTAGCACCGTGATACCCAAAGGTGTAACGATGTAGGGCGTAGAGATGATGGGGGATGTCGCCGGAATGGGAGTATCTATACTCGACATGACGAACGGGCCACTCGACATAGGAGAAGTGTCGCCCATATTGGAAGAAGCCATCGGAGATAGGACACCGACAGGAGTGGCAGGAAAATCCTCTTCAGAAGGCTCCCAAATAGGGTTGTAAAAGAATTCGTAGAAATCGTCCTCTAGAGCTCGAGAATTCAACGGTTGGATGCTCGGAACAATGGGAAGAGCGTCATAGACCAGAGTTTCAGGGGCAACAGAAGATGGAGACCCTTCGTCACTTGGGACAGGAGACGGAGTTGATGGATCCACCAGGATGATCAAACAAAGACCCTAAGCAAGCTAACGATAAGAACCTACTCAAAATAAACGCACACAAGATCTAACCAGGTAATGTTATCGTGGCCAAATAAATTTTTAAGACACAGGAACTGAACTTGACCTTTTCATGTTTCGAGAGTCGAGAAAAGGACGAAAAGATGAATCTATCTCCTTCGAATGTTTAATGAGCATGAAGTGACAAGGCGCTCACTTACACCTTTTCTTTTAGGGAGTCCGAAAAGGATCAAAAGTGACTGTTCTGGAGATTCTAAGCAAAAGGTTTACCAAGAAATCCGTAAAACTACTTATACACCTTGGCAATCGTATGAGAACCAAGGACTTTTCGTACTGCATTCAATCTTCCCGAATGTTGTGTTCGGTGCGTTATGGTTCACAAGGCGGCAGACTCAGCTTCCTATGGATAAAGGATGCAAACCTAGTGGAGTCTCCCTATATATACGCGACGGTACGTGGGAGCCCAAATCCGTGCTAGACCACAATTGAATCACACCAGAAGGAATCACCCAACCTTAATGCGAAAACAAGAGTGACTAGGTTTAACGACGCTGGAGCACATCTCTAGCCTAGACCTCTAGATATTTGCGTTAAGTTCCAATGCGTTTTTAGATAAATTTGGTTTATTTTATGGTTGATCTTGAATTACGTTTTGATTTCAGGTCCTACCGTATGATCTCTCATAAATACTTAGATGCAAACTACATGCCAAAGAACATCATTTCGTTCGATGCATTCTAACTATGAGAAGGTTAGGAAATTTTCAATCAAACAAAACGAACTCAAGCAATCAAACAACCTAATGCAACTAATGGTAAGGAAATGAAACTTTTCTTTTGAAAACACAAATCAACGAAATTTCCTTTTCCTTTTAACTATTAAATGCAAAAGATACTAGTTTGATTTTCTTTTCAATGGTAGAAAATGTTTAAAATGATTTTGAGAGACAGCTACACCAAGCAAAAGAAATGAAATCACTCAATGCAAACACAAGAAAGTTCCCAAGACACTAAAAACCAGTTTTCCAAATCAAAGGAAAAACAAAGGTTTATGAGCTATGTGATCTAAGCTCAACAAGACAAAAAGGAATTCAAAGGAGGAAGGAAAATCGCTTGGAACACAACCAAAACACTTCCAACAATCACCGAGGAAATGTGAAAAGCAAATCTGAAGTTGGCTGGTCAAACAAGAAAACAAGATCCCACGGAAGGCTTGACACACACACGGCCTCTAGATGCCCTAGGGCTAGGGTGTGAAATTAATAGAGAAAAACAAACACCCGGAGGATGGGGGTTCGAAACCAGTCAAACGACGATTCAACACACTCCAGCAACTGTAAAAGTTAAGGCAAAATGCAAACCAAGCAGCGAAAGCGAAAAGGAAGGCTTTGCAAAAATCGAAAAACAAGTAATAGACGAACTCTTGTGGAACAAGACTTCGCAAGCAAGTATCTCAGAGTTCAGACAACATAAAATAAGTCAAAAACCAAGTGGAAAGAGCAGGGGGCAGTCAAACCCGTAGGTTCAGGAGGTAAATTTGGACAAAAATGAATTCTACAGGATCAGCGCGGGTGACCCTCAGCAACAAAGCGCTGACCAGACAACGCGTGTAGCAACTTTGCACTGTCAGCGCGGAAGGACACGGATTAAGGGTGCTGGCCCGAAAACAAGGTCAGCATGACTGTTAAACGTATAAACGCGATGACAGTGAAGCCAAAGAAATAGATGTGCGATGTTAGCGCGACTGTTCTGATATAAACCGCGCTGAGGCTAAAAAATAGGCAAAATCAAACCAAAAACTCCCAAACCAAGGCAACAGCTTCTTGAAACAAGTAAGGCCTTTCCCAGAGTAAACCAGGAAACCAAAAGAAGAGAACTAATCACCAATCTTTGACAAGAGAGTGACAATCAAACTCAAAACAAGGATGAACAACAAAAGACACAAGCAACGTCCCCAGCAGAGTCGCCAAATTGTTGGAGAGGTAAATCCCCTCTACGGATAGAGGCGATCCCTACTAGCCCAGAACGGGTCTAGCAACAATCAATCAATGCTACTATGCAAGTCCCCTCTTACTGTGCAAAAAAAAGGGTAATGAACCACCTACTTGGATCCAGCGCTATTTGTTTGATGAAGAGTATGTCGCCTCACTCCTTCGCTCTGGTCGGTCACGATCCTCCACTATTCTCGTGAGGACACCTGCACATGCAAAGAAAGAACAAACACAAGCGTGAAATCTAGTAAAAGCAACTATACATCAGTCAGAAAGGATGTAATTCACATTAACCATTATAAGACAAATGAGAATGGAACCATAACAGTAGTCATCTATCTTTTATTAATCAAAAACAGAGAAAGGTACAACTAATGTTCTGACGCTGAGTCCTTCTCAAGAGGGTCCGGCCAGCAAGTCTCATAAGCATTCACCCTTGGAGGTAGATCTCCCAAGACAAACAACTCTCTCTCTCACACAAGGCAACAAGACTTCACAACCTTCCTTAAGCTCTCTAGCAATCTACACTTAACACACCAACTGCCTATTAGGAGAAGCACTAAAAACACTATGAATTCCACTCTGTCCCAAACTATTCCCCCCAAAAACTCGTTGCTCATGGAAATGGTGGAGGCTTATATAGGAGAAGGAGTCTCCATGAATGGTGGAAGGATAAGCTTATCTCCAAGAAAAGTGGCTCATATGATGAACAGACATGCCATAGAAGGGAGGGAGACATTCACAAGGCCAACAACCAGGTTTGGAGTCATCTGGAAGGTTGGTTGTTAGAACAAATTCACCTAAACAGGATCAGCATGGGTGAATAACATGACTGGCGCGCTGACGTCGCATCTCAGTAATGGGGGAGGCTATGTCAGCACAATTTCATACAAACAGAGGATGCACTGGACATGAAATTCGACCAGCGCGGAAAAACCGTGTGCTTCCGCGCTGGCAGCGCACCAATTGCACTAGGAGCCGCCAGTCAGCGCGGTTATTTCAATAAAAGTCGCGATGATCAAATAAAATTTGGCATAGAGGGTTATTTGGCCAATTCAGAGAGCATGAGCATGATGGATTCGATTTCATGAAACAGTAGGGAGAATGACAAGGAGACAGTGACAAATTACTATGTAACAGATGCCCCCTAAAGCATGAAGCCTGAGAGAGTGGGAGGGGTGAAATGCTTTACGAAACTGCTAAACCAGAACACCACCAGGAAGAACCTGCGCGTAGGTACAACTGATATCTCAATTACATGTAGTCTAGGCATGGGCACAACCATCCAAAAGACATACGAAGAAGGTCTGTGGTATGGACGCAGCCACCCAGCTGAAGAGACCATGATGATAAAAGGTATGGTCGCAGCCATCCTAAAAGACTCAGGTATGGGCGCAGCCATCCATCAACGAGTCATGTAATAATGATCGAGAAAATTGCAACCTGGTTCGCAACAGACTAGAACCACGGTCTTGCGCTCCATCCAAACCTGAACAAAGTACAAGTCCAAACATGTGAATACACGAGTCGAAGTCGAACATGCTTGAACATCGTCTGATTACCAGCCAATGATGAAAGCTGTTAACAGACGCGAGAGGTGCCACCAATAATGACGATGGTCCTCAAGGTACTATAGGTACAATCCACAACGTGTGAATGAATGAGCCGGTGTCGAACACCCGTAGAGTCATTCGATCGAAGACCAATAATGAAAACCTCGCATCGAACACGAAGAACCTGCCATCGAGGCATGCAGGCTCCAAGGTACCTGAAGAGAGTCTGTAGGTCACTATCCTAGATAATGAGCTGAAGTCAACAGGAAGTGATCTTCGTCGAAGGTGGGCCATATTGTTTCCCACATCATCGACACAAGACAGAAAGAGACAATATGTTTTGTGTGAGATATCGGAGGGAGGTTATACTTGCAGAGGCTAACTTCTCTTGAACATATCGGCGGCACAATGACGGATTTGGCAGTATTTGAGATCAAATGATTAGAGGTCATGATGAAAAGACAATGAGCAGATGAATGGTCAAATAGGATAACCCAAACCCATGGAGGCAATTGTGAAACGAGATGAGATGTCCCCACCCAGACACGAATGCAAACAGTGCCATGTTCAAGAGCGACATACTATCGATGACGACGATTATGATTCCTTTATTTCCCCCACCATTTAAGGCGAGTGCCCTGTTTATTTTTGGATGACAAGCTTGACAGGGATAGCATATCCTTGAGGAGCGTCATTTCGACGGAATCCGATGTCATTAAGTTTTAATGAGTCTGACAAAGGAAGAATTCGGAGTCTTTTCATATTTAGAGAGTTTGAAAAAACAGCGAAAAGGAAACTGCAGGGCGGTCCTTTTTCGTAAATTTGTGTCTCTCGAGCCCGAAAAAGTATAAAATGATGCTCGAAAGAAACGCCCGATTATTACGACCGAGGAGTACATTTCGTAAATAGTGACATTGATCCGAAAAAGTAAAAAAGCGACCGATATCACGTCGTTTCGTTTCCATTAACGAACCTGAAACGACAAGGGTCCGACGATCTTTTCATTCATTATACGGTCGGAAAAAGAGTTTAAAAACGACTGCCTCTTATTTATGTTTAGCGAGTCGAGAGGAATAAATCGGCAATCTTTTCATCTTTAAACGGTCAGAAAAGAGCTGAAAGAAGACCTCCATTTTTATTCTCTTTAACGAGTCAAAAAAGGAAAAAATACTCAGAAATATTTTTATATTTTACGAGTCAAAAAAGAGCTTAAAGGTGACTCGGGTATGGGTTCATTTTTACACAAGTTTGAACCGTAGAGAACTCTGCTTGGATTCGGCAATCTTTTTATATTTTACGAGTCAGAAAAGAGGTTAAAGCTGACTCGGTTATGGGTTCATTTTTACACAAGCTTGAACCGTAGAGAACTCTGCTTGGATTCGGTTTCATGTTTACACAAGCTTGAAACGAAAAACTATGCTTGTTATAAGTTCGCATGCCCCCAGCATAATGATGTAATGAGGTACATGCCCCCCAAGCTTCATTGCATTCAACAAAGTGGATGGAATGAAGGTTCACTTTCGAGATCTTGGAAAGACTCAACTTGTATTTTACGAGATCTGAATCAAAAGACTCGATTTGGAAAGGGAGTTGGCTCATTTTTTAATGAGATTGACACAGTAAAAGAACTATCCTCATAACCCTTGTTTCATTTTTTAACGCGCTTGACACAAGATCAGGAACTATGCTCAAACCAAACTTAGTTTCATTTTTTAAAGAGCTTGACATAGGAAACCGAACTATGCTCCGACCAACCCTAGTTTCATTTTTTAAGGAGCTTGACATAGGAAAGCGAACTATGCTCCGACCAGACCTAATTTCATTTTTTAGGGAGCTTGACATAGGAAAGTGAACTATGCTCTGACCAGACCTAATTTCATTTTT
>APFE031036556.1:0-13234 GCA_000404065.3 Pinus taeda | reverse complement strand
AAATATTATTATATTTTATTTTTTTGTACGTGACGTATCCTTGCCGTATCCGGATCTTGGATTTTCAAAAAACTAGCGGATCCGGATCCGGATCCGTATCCGTATCCGTATCCGTATCCGAATCCTGGTAACCTAGCTAAAAAGGCTCAACAGGTTAAGTTTTCAATTTTGGTAATTTGTTCCAAGTTTTGGACATGTTTTGGCAACTTGTTGTAGCATAGATAACTCACTATTCTCATATTTTTCTACTGTTGTAATAAATAGATCAGATCTGAAATTTTTTCTGAATACTGCATCTTAAGGTGGACTAAAAATCACTATTTTACTTTGGCAAGTTGTTGGGCATCTCACTGATCATATCTAGTCACTGTTGGCTTGTTATCTCTTGGATCTAAGGTGTTTTCCTTACTGCTGTCTCAATAGTCAGTTATTGCTCATAAAAAGGTCATTGGAACATAAAGTACATAAGTGTTTTCATAGCTTTATATTTTGTTGTTTCTTGTTCCTAGAATTTACATTGTGGAAGTGGCTAACATTGTGTTCTGCTTGTGAGTTGATGTGCTATAAGAATTCATATTTCATATCTAAAAAGCTCACTCATTAAAGCACTTGAATCATAAATCATCTTAATGTTAAGAATCTCTTGGGCATATTAATATCTTGTGGATCTAATCGAACATCTCTTGATAATTGGCATTGAATAATAAGATCACAAATAATCTTGTTGGAATCATCCTTGATAAGTTGTGATTGGCATCTTCTAATCATTTAAGTTGTTCTAGGTTCTTGTAATTGTTAAGCATCTTGTGGTTTAACCTATAGTTGAAGCTTACACTTGTATTTTTTAAGTACTTATCTTGTTTAAGATTGTTATCTCATCATTGTTGAGTACTCATGCTATAAGATAATTCACATTACGTATTTAAATAACATAAACCAATCTTAACTCAAGATAACTTCACTCATAATCGTTGCATAAGCATCCTAGGACTTAGTTTGCATTAATAATTTACCCCCAAGCATAAGTTGGTTGATAAACTCCTAGGGCAACCCTTTTCCAATTAGCTTGAGAGATTCAACCCTTCTTAGTAGTTAACACAGTGACCTTGCAGTCATCAAAGCCATAGTCTCTGCAGTGTCGGAGGCTTCCATCTCACAACCTACTCTGAAGATTGTTTTCAAAACAGTTAAGGGAGAGGCTCAACTTAAATAGACATCTAATCTAAAATTTACCAAGATCCTTGCATCATACTTAGATCTTAAGGATTGCACTTCATATAGGTTAGTCTATCATATTAAGCAGCGAGAGTCCATCTAGTTACTTGGTCTAAATTTGTAATAAGCAAGAATTGTGACTCCATTTATCTTGCTAAATTCTACCAAGTAGCTAAGTCACTCATCCGTGTCTCCCAAACAAGTTGGTTCCCAACTTGTTTTCCTTCACCTCATTTCCATACGGACTGCCCCCATAGCCTATTGTCAAGAGACAGCTAGAATGGAGTGGGCGGGGATCAAAGTGACAACTCCCACCCTGAGCGGTTGTTGCGGTGTCTGTACAATCCGAGCGACAACAAGGTTTATTTTGGACTCTGTATATATTGGGGTTTTGGGAAGATTTTATTTCACTTGTGCAGGTGAATTATCAAGCCATATCAATTTTGTGAGGGTTTCTGGCCTTCTTGAAGAAAAATTGTTGGGGTTTTAAGGTGGATGTAGGTCTGGGAAGGCAAGATCCACCCTCTAGCTTCCCTCCAAGCTCAACACTCAACCAAGAGAGGAAGATGTTGGCCCTACAAGGAAGAATCTTGGCATTTTGTGGTGATTTTGGTACTCTAACCAATTTTCTTTAGTTTTGTAGTGGTCTGAGACTTTTTCTGAAGCCTTTAAGGCCTAGTCGTGTATCCATTAACCTAGCCATAACTCCCCTTGTCCTCTTTCAGTGGGCCGTAACCTTTTCGTAGCCCTCCGTGAGTCCTAGTGGGCTTTTCCCTGTTGAAAAATATGTAACTAGGTTCGGTCTTCATAAGTATGAAATGTATTCTTGTAAATATAAAATGAAAAAGAAATTATTATTATTATTATTGGAGCATGGGTTTCATGCTCAAGTTCTTTTATTTTATAGGTCAAGCACCCATTGAGTGCTTCTAGGGTTTTCTTTAGGTATAAGAGTCATTGTCATATATTGAAGACCTTTGGGCACATTATAAATTGTAAAGAAAAAATTATTTTGTCTTTAAAGTGTCAAAATACCTCCAAGATCAAATCGGCCTAATGAGCTATCAAGTCGGCCTACATGAAGAGCCACGTCCACCATTGAAGAAGCATATATATAAGAGGATCTCGTCCTCCATTTGGATCACTCACTCTCTCATCTCTTAGATGAAGAAGGAGAAGTCAAAGAAGGAAGTGCGAAGAAGTGGAAGTTGAAGAAGTCAAAGTATTTATGGGCCTTATCTATTCTTCTGGGAAGATCGAAATTAGGGGTTTTTGTGCTGGATCTTCTGGGTTTGATTTTGGAAGCAGAAGAGAAGGGAAGGCAAGCGAAGGTCTCTTAAGGCATCTTACTAACCCTAGGACTCAAGTCAAGGCAAGCGAGGTCAAGAGGAAGGCTATTAGAGGGATATCGAAGTCTCCTATAGAAGTAGCAGCAATTGCTAGTGAGCAGAATTTCAAATCCACTGGGAGGTCAAAGATATTGCAGTAGGAGGCCATGGTAGACTTGATCTTGGGGGGTATTTGTCTGGGTCTAGGTCATGGTATTTGTCAATTGAAAGATCTGAAAGATAAAGAAGAGGTTTACGGGTTTTGCCCTTAAGAGGAGGGGTTTTGGCCCTCGCTTGTAGCCTATATACTATGCCATTGTTCTTACTGTTTTGATAGTTGTTTGATGTATTGCACATTGGAATAATAACGAACAAAGCTCATAAGTAAAAGGTAACACAAACAATTATCAAGTTAAGAGAATTAACATATTCATTGCCCTATTGAATTCTCAACATTCCCTTGAAATTGTGGGCTTGGGAAAGCCCTAATCCCCCTCGGAAGCCCTTCTTCTTAAAGTCGCAGGCCTAGATACGCCTCCCAACCCTCATGACAACCCTTAGAGTCCCTTATCAGCCCTATCGTAGCATCTTTGACCCTTGACGTTAGCCCTAAAAGCCTCCTTCCTTTGCATAGGCCTACACGGCCACTAGCCCTGGCCATTGCCCATCTTAGGCCTAGGGTTGGCCTTTGGCCCTCCTCTATGTTGAAAAATGTGTAACTAGGTTGGGTCTTCATAAGTATGAAATGTACTCTTGTAAATAAAATGAAAAGAAATTATTATTGGAGCATGGGTTTCATGCTCAAGTTCTTTTATTTTATAGGCCAAGCACCAATCAAGTGCTTCTAGGGTTTGTCCTAGGTTTAAGAGTCATTGTCATATATTGAAGACCCTATGGGCACACTGTATCTTGTAAAGAACATTTATTTTGTCTTTAAAGTGTTGAAATACCTCCAAGATCAAGTCGGCATAGAAGCTGTCAAGTCGGCCTACATGAAGAGCCACGTCTACCCTTGAAAGGAGCCTATATATATAGAGAGGAACTCGTCCTCCATTAAACATACTCACTCATCTCATTCTATGCGAAGAAGAGGAAGAAGAAAGGTCGAAGAAGAAGGAACAAAGAGGCAGTCGAAGAATTCGAAATGCTTGGGCTAGTTCTCTCTCTTGTGAAAGTCGAAGTTAGGGTTTCTGCGCTAAGACTATCTCCGGTTCGATCTTGGAAGAAAGAGAGAAGGGAAGGCAAGCGAAGGTCACTTAGGGTGTCTCACTAGCCCTAAGGCTGAAGAAAAGGAAAGCGAAGGGAAGAGAAGGCTATACAAAGGAGATCGAAGTCTCTAAGAGGAGCAGCAATAGTTGCAACAATTTCCGGGAGACAAAATTTAGGATCTACAGCCGGAGGTCGAAGTCCTTGCAGTGGGAGGTCGAGTTGATCTTGATGTTGCAGGGTATTTGTCTGAGTCACTAAATAATGGTATTCATTAATTGAAAGATCTATAAGAAGAGAATATATTTAAGGGTTTCCCATCAAGAGGAGGGGTTTTGGCCCTGGTTTGCAGCCTATATATTGTGTCACTATTCTTATTGTTTTGGTAGTTGTTTGATGTATCTCACACTGTAATAATAAGGAACAAAGCTAATAAGGAAAAAGGTAACACAAACAGTTATCAAGTTAAAGAGAATTAACATAATTATTGCCCTATTGAATTCTCAACATGGTATCAGAGCTAAGGTCATCTAAGGGCATCACGAAAATATCCTCTACAGTGAAGAAGCTCATCAAGAAGATCGCAAGCCATCTCAAGGAAGGTATCAAGGAAGCATGTAGTTTCTTATTTACTTCAAAGAAGGTATCAGTCAAAGAAACAAATGAAGGTCTCTTCTCGGCTCTATCTGGCACATTCCAAGATGAAGACATTTGGGTAATTGACAGTGGTGCATCAAGGCACACAATTGGCCATTCCAATCGATTGAAGACCTTATCAAAAGGAAAATATGCTTACTCAGTGGAACTGGGAGATGACAAGAGCTATCCCGTGAAAGGCATTGGATCAACCTCCATAAAGCTAGAAGACAGAAGCAACATTCACCTCAACAAAATTCTATTTGTTCCAGGTTTGCACAAGAACTTACTTTCTATTTCAAGTCTTACGGAGATAAAATAGCCTTCATTGATGGAAAGGTCGTTGTTTGGGGAAAAGACTCAAGTATAGATCAAGACAAAGTTATTGGCATTCGAGAAGGAAGACTTTACAGACTGATATCCCCTGTGGCCCAAGCCCTAGTTCACATTGAAATTAGCCCATGTGAACTTTGGCATCGAAGATTTGGTCATCTACAATTCAAAATCCTTCCAACTCTACGTTCCATAGTAGATGGAATTCCTAATCTAAAGGAAGATCATGAAGGTGTTTGTAAGGGATGTGCATTGGGTAAGAATACCAAGAGACCATTTGGAAGCAGTGCTTCACGGTCAAAAGAAATCTTGGATCTCATTCACTCCGATGTATGTGGCCCTATGACTCCTAAATCACTTGGAGGTCATCTATATTATGTCACATTCATAGATGATCATTCAAGAAAGACCCAGGTTTACTTGATGAAAACCAAGGACGAAGTATTTACAAAATTTCAAGAAGTCAAAGTTGAAGTGGAGAACCTTACAGAAAGAAGAATCAAGATACTAAGATCTGATAATGGAGGAGAATACACATCCAAAGAAATTATAGCATTCTGTAAGGAGTATGGGATTAAGAGGGAGTTGATAGTCCCATATAATCTCAAACAAAATGGAGTTATAGAAAGAAAGAATAGATCCATTGAAGAAAGTGTAAAAGCAATGTTACACGATCAAGATCTACCTAAGTTTCTGTGGGGAGAAGCCATGAAGACAATTGTCTACATTCAGAACCAAAGTCCCCACAGATCTCTAGACAACAAAACTCCAGAAGAAGTGTTCATTGCAAAGAAGTCATCTATAGATCATCTCTGGATCTTTGGGTGTCCTGTATATATCCATATACCAAAGGACAAAGGAAAGAAGTTGGATCCTTTCGGCATGAAGGGAACATTTGTTGTGTATAGCAACTCATCAAAAGCTTATATGATCTACATGAAAGATGGACATCACATGGAAGTCAGTTGTGATGTCATATTTGATGAGAGCATAGCATTCAAGAAATCAAAGGAACTTTCCATAGACTCTGATGATGAAGAACTTCTAATATTTGAGGAGGAAGTTGACCAAGGGAAAGAAGAATCACACCATGAAGAAGAAGGTCCCTGTGAAGCTGTTCAACCTGTGGTCATCCCTGAAACAAGGAAAAGACCTAATTGGTTGAAATCTACACTACTTGATGCAGAAGGTCATGGAGCACCAACAACTCATTTAGAGAAAGCAAGAGCCCAAGAGATATTCTGGATATGCTGCATACATGACAAAACTGATAGAAGCATAACCATCCTCCTTTGAAAAGGTTGTAAATAATCAAGAATGGAAGGATGCCATGAATGAAAAGTATCAATCTATAATGAAGAATGAAGTTTGGGAGATCGTACCTAGGCTTGAAGACAAATCTGTGGTTACTTCCAAGTGGATCTATATGATCAAACATGCAGTTGATGGAAGTATAGATAAGTATAAAGCAAGGTTTGTGGATAGAGGCTTCTCTCAACTTGAAGGCATTGACTATGAAAAGACATTTGCTCCAACAACAACATATACAACGATTCGATCATTAGTCTCTTTGGTAGCATCGATGGGATGGAACATCCACCAAATGGATGTCAAGACTGCGTTTCTGAATGGCACAATAGATGAAGAAGTCTATATAGAGCAACCCTTGGGATTCAAAGTTAAAGATAGGAAGGCATATGTTTGCAAATTGAAGAAAGCATTATATGGCCTCAAGCACGCACCAAGGGCATGGTATGCTAGAATGGATGCACGCCTACAAAGAATAGGCTTCACAAAAAGTTTTATTGATTCAAACCTTTATATTAAGGTTGTAGATGGTGAACCTGTAATCATTCTTCTGTATGTAGATGATCTTCTCTTGACAGGTGTAGAAGGTCGAATTGAAGAATGTAAGAAGCAACTAGCAACAAAATTTGACATGAAGGATCTTGGGTTGATGCATTACTATTTTGGAGTAGAAGTCTGGCATAGACTTGATGAAGTTCATTTGGGTCAAGGAAAGTACGTGATTGAGATACTTAAAAGGTTTGACATGATGGATTGCAAACCTTTGACCACTCTAATGATCACAAACTTGGAAGAGACTAAGGAGTTCTGAATCTAGCCCTGTGGATCCTTCCAAGTATAGGCAACTTATTGGCTCATTGATGTACTTGGTGAATACTCGACCAAACATATGCTTTGCAGTAAATGTTCTCAGTCAATTCCGAGTGGAGTCAAAGCATGATCATTGGGTAGCAACAAAACATATTCTGAGATATTTGCGAGGAACCATCCAATACTGTCTGAAGTATGATAGAAGGAATGATGTCCAATTGATTTGATATACAGATTCCGATTGGGGAGGCAGTGAACAAGATGGAAGGAGTACTAAGAGAGGATGTTTTAGTTTGGGATCCTCCATGGTCTCATGGATAAGCAGAAAGTAGGACACAATTGCTTTGAGTAGTGTGGAGGTTGAATATGTTGCAACCTGTGAAGTAAGCAGAGAAGCTATATGGTTGAGGAAGTTGCTATCTGACATATTTGAAGGACCGATGAACTCTACAGTGATACTTTGTTATAACATCAGTTCTATGCGTTTTTCTGAAGATCCAGTGTTTCATGGACATTGGAAAGGCAAAGCATATAAACAACAAGTATCACTATATTCGAGAGCTAGTACAAAATGGTGTGCTGCAACTACAGTGTATCTCCACTGATGAGCAGGTAGCTGACATATTAACAAAGTCACTTCCAAACAAGAAGCTTTGTATATTTGAGAGACAAGCTTGGTTTGGTTGACGTATCCTCCCTAATTGAGAGGGAGAGATATACACTACATTCTTGTCTTCATTTGGAAGAAAGAATGGAGGATTGGGTAACCATCTGGCATTTGATACTCTTTGAGAATGTGGTAGGGCATGTGAAAATTCCTAAACTCAAAGGAACCCCTAATGCAGCAAATCTGAATCTACTTCACCTACTTGATATTTAAATTACATTCATCAAGTTATTCTTCTGAATATTGAAGCAAATTACTTCTGCAGCCTACACTAATTAAATATTTGATCTCATGAAATAGAAAACAAAGCAAAGAACAAGATACATAGAACACACTTATTTTTGGACACAATAGTCCCTAGAAAAACCCATTGCGGGAAAACCAGTGCAGCAGTTCTGAGAGTTTATTATTATGTAGGAGAAATATCTGAGTACAAATATAAGATGCTCATCTAGCAATACTTTACAGAGAAAATACTCGCGAAAAATCTGAGTGAGTTTTACCTCACTTCACCCGTCAGAATTCTGGCTGATCCGGCACAAGACTGGCTAACCCCGACTATTTCTGCATTGGCTCTGCATCAACCCTGCATCACCTTCTTTGCCCTTTGCATCAGCTCTCCCAACAGTTCTTGATAGTTCCTGACAGTTCCGACAATTCTGGATTCTGCGTGATAGACAACTTTTCTGCTTTGCGTTGGCCCTTCTGGCCCTGCGTTAGGACTGCGCAGGCCCAACATTAGCTCTCTTGGCTACTACGCTGCCTCTCTACAAACTCTCTCTACCTCTCTATCAGTATTCTCCAAAAATTCCTTCCAGATTCTCACTGCCCCTCTACTGCTGAATGATCACTTAGTTCGAATTTCTCAACTTTCTAGCCTCAGAAATCGAACTCTAGATCAATTCGTTCTCTCTATGTATTTCCAAATGAACCCCAAGCCTCCAATTTATACTTTTCCTGTTGAGTCTTCAACGACCGAGATTAAGTCTCTAATCAACGACTAAGATTAAAACATGACTTGATCTGCCTTCTAGATCATTCTTACCCATATTTTGATTAATACCCATTAATACTTTAATTTCCCTATGTTTAGACTTAGGAACTCCATTAAAAATATTAATTATTTTAATAAAATACAATTCGGGTGGAATTTCACCAAACGGTTTCTGGGTTCTTGAGAACTCGTGTGGCGTAGCCTCTCCACCAATTTTCAAGGTTAGAGCACTTTTGATGCTACCAAAAACTAACACTCCCCCTTAGCAAGGAAAGTGCTCTAGCAACAATGTCCACCTACATTCTGCTCTGTTTCTAAAGCACCTCCTTCTGCACTGTTGCTGCTACCCCTATACTGTTGTCCACGGCACTGCCACTGCCACTGTTGCATCTGTACTACAACTCCCTCATAAACACTGCATCTGCTATGCTGCTAGCACTGCCACTGCTAACACTGCATCTGTACTGCAACTCCGTTGCTGAGAGAAGCAACTGAAAAAATCCAGAATTAGTTGAAGTTAATTGTGTTCAACATAATACAATGAATGTTGGAATTTGACTACTGCTGATTCTGACCCTCTGAATCTTCTGCGCTAATGCTGACTCCTGCATTGTGCCAACTGCGTTGCTGCCAACCTTGCTCTGCGTTGATCAATCTCTGGTCCCCAGCCACTGCATCTGTCCTCCAAACAATCCACTACATCATCTGACACTAAGTCCATCTCGCTACTGTTGAATCTTGGGCTCCCGTAGCAAGGAATTGATCCAAGAGGTGGACTCCTCAAGGATCCTACCCACATGTAGTCCTCCCGACTACAGCTCAATATCGCCCCATCTCCCTCCTAGAGATGCGTGGGAACTCATGGCAAACTCATCCTCGTAAATCTTTGCTGAAGCAGCCTTAGGATCATGTTTCTCATCCTTGTCCTTTTTCTTCAAAGGACATTGGATGCATAGTGGCCCATCTTGTCACAACTGAAACATTTTACCTTCGAAATGTCCTTCTTTTGCTTCGGCTTTTGTTGTCCCTTCAATGCTAGAGCTGTATTCTCCTCCTCCTCCTTCGTCTTCGTGCCACTCCCACTATTGCCACTGAGGTTGACCTTCACTAGGTTCGTCCTTAACTCCTCTTGTTGAAGAGCCGCCCACATTTCCTCCCATGAAGGTAGTTTTTCTCTGCCCAATATGCTTTGGACGAAAACTTGCCATTCATTCGAGACTCCATTTAGGGCTATCCTCACCATCGCGATTGGTTTGAAGAGTGGACCCTACTACAGCAAGCTGGTCTCTAGTGTCATGAAGACGTTGAAGATAGAGGTTCACCCCTTCTCTTTTTTGCATCTTTCTACTCTAAGTACATCTTCCGCTGTTCAGAAGAGCCTTCATATAGAGAAGGCAAGGCTTCCCACATTTCTTGGGTCGTATCCTTGCCCTTCAAGTGTGAGACCACATGATCTCAACCTCCATCGAGAATGAACCTCTTTGCCTTCCTCTACTCGGCCTTGTATTTCTTCTTTTAATCGTTCTCAGCGGGAACAACTACAACACTATTGACGTAGGTCTCGAGATCATGTTCTTCCATAACAACTATGATTCTGGTCTTCCATATGACATAGTTGGAAGCTCCTTCCAACCTGTCCTGATCTTTGAGCCCATGCGATGCCATCTTACCCAACAGTCGAACTTACTCCTCTAGTCACTTCTTAGCACTGCTCAGCAAGTGAGAAGTTCGAACTTTCTGGCGGAAAGTTCTCCGAGGAGAAAATTCCCCTTCTACGTGTCTTCGCCTTTTTCCAACGGATTTCTGCCTCGACAGAAATTGCGCCCTTCAAGCACTGCAGGTTCTGCGTCACTCCCTCTGCCTCTGCAAGCTCACAAACTGGAAATTGTACCTCTTTGTCGTCTCACTTAGAGAGAGATTTCCTCGTATCTGCTTCCCAACAAGGACTGCGCAATCCCTTCAAGGGGATTCGAATTGCTGCCAAGTGCAGCTTTCAGCCTCACTGCTCAGCAATGGATCTGCTCTTTTTGTTTCAAAATCAATCCTCTGATACCATGTGAAAATTCCTAAACTCGAAAGAACCCCTACTGCAGCAAATCCGTATCTACTTCACCTACTTGATTTTTAAATTACATTCATCAAGTTATTCTTCTGAATATTGAAGCAAATTACTTCCGCAACCTACACTAATTAAATATTTGAATTGTGATCTCATGAACAGAAAACAGAGCAAAGAACAAGATACATAGGACACACTTATTTTTGGACACAATAGTCCTTGGAAAAACCTAACGCGGGAAAACTGGTGCAACAATTCTGAGGGTTTATTATTATGCAGGAGAAATATCTGAATACAAATCTAGGATGCTCATCTAGCAATCCTTTATAGAGAAAATATTGGCGGAAAATCTGAGTGAGTTTTACCTCACTTCACTCGGCAGAATTCTAGATGATCTGGCACAAGACTAGCTAACCTTGACTATTTCTGCGTTGGCTCTGTGTTAGCCCTGCGCCACCTTCTCTACCCTCTACGTCAGCTCTCCTGACTACTCCGGCAACTCTGGATTCTGCGTGACAGGCAACTTTTCTACTCTGCACTGGCCCTTCTGGTTCTGCATTAGGATTGTGTGGGCCCTGACTGGCCCAGTGTCAGCTCTCCCGACTGCTGCGTTGCCCCTTTGCAAGCTCTCTTCGCCTCTCTTTCAGTATTCTCCAGAAACTCCTTCCGGATTCTCACTGCCCCTCTACTGCTGAATGATCACATAGTTTGAATTTCTCAGCTTCCTAGCACTAAAAATTGAACTCTAGATCAATTTGTTCTCTCCGTGTGTATTTCCAAATGAACCGTAAGGCTCCATTTTATACATTTCCTGTTGAGTCTTCAACGACCGAGATTAAGTCTCTAATCAACGGCTAAGATTAAAACACGATTTGATCTACCTTCTAGATCATTCTCACCCATATTTTAATTAATACCCATTAATATTTTAATTTCCCTAAGTTTAGACTTAGGAACTCCATTAAAAATATTAATTATTTTAATAAAATACAACCAGGTGGAATTTCACCAAACAATTTCTGGGTTCTTTAGAACTCGTGTGCCTTAGCTTCTCCACCAATTTTCAAGGCTAGAGCATTTCCGATGCTACCAAAAACTAATAGGGCATTCAAGACAAGAGTAGTTGTGGACCGATATTCTTTAAGGACTAGCTATCCAAGATAAGAATAGTCCAAAGGAAGGTCATACTTGGTGAACCCCTGGGTGGAGTGTGTACTTTAAGAGACAATGATTATGGTCTATAAATCATTGTTCTCACTAGCATTGTGCTTTGATCACGTGGATAGAGTTGTTAGTCAAGGCCTTGCTATGTAACAACGCTGGTTGATATGATGCTAGACAGATGGGTTACCGATCCAACTCTTTTTATGAGATCTCTTGAGATTGAGAATGACCATGTACCTCTTATGAATACCTCTCTAGTTAAGAGGGAGGGTTGAAAAATGTGTAACTAGGTTCGGTCTTGATAAGTATGAAATGTACTCTTGTAAATAAAATGAAAATAAATTATTATTGGAGCATGGGTTTCATGCTCAAGTTCTTTTATTCAAGCACCCATTGAATGCTTCTAGGGTTTATCCTAGGTTTAAGAGTCATTGTCATATATTGACGACCCTATGGGCACATTGTATCTTATAAAGAAATCTTATTGTCTTTAAAGTGTCGAAATACCTCCAAGATGAAGTCGGCCTAGAAGTTGTCAAGTCGGCCTACATGAAGAGCCACATCTACCCTTGAAAGAAGCCTATATATAGAGAGGAACTCGTCCTCCATTAGACACACTCACTCATCTCGTTGTATGCGAAGAAGAGGAAGAAGAAAGGTCAAAGAAGAAGGAACGAAGAGGAAGTTGAAGAAGTTTAAATGCTTGGGCTAGTTCTCTCTCTCTTGTGAAAGTCAAAGTTAGGGTTTCTGTGTTGGGACTATCTTTGGTTTGATCCTGGAAGAAAGAGAAGGGAAGGCAAGCAAAGGTCACTTAGGGTGTCTAACTAGCCCTAATTCTCAAGAAAAGGCAAGCGAAGGGAAGAGAAGGCTATATGAAAGAGATCGAAGTCTCTAAGAGGAGTAATAGTAGTTGCAGCAGTTGCTGGGAGACATAATTTTAGATCTACAGTAGGAGGTCGAAGTCCTTGCAATGGGAGGCCGATTTGATCTTGATCTTGGAGGGTATTTGTCTTAGTCACTAGGTCATGGTATTCGTCAATTGAACGATCTATAAGAGGAGAAGAGATTTAAGGTTTTTCCCCTCAAGAGGAGGGGTTTTGGCCCTAGCTTGCAGCCTATATACAGTGTCACTATTCTTATTGTTTTGGTAGTTGTTTGATGTATCTCACACTGTAATAATAAGGAACAAAGCTAATTAGGAAAAAGGTAACACAAACAATTATCAAGTTAAAGAGAATTAACATAATTACTGCCCTATTGAATTCTCAACACTCTAGCCCTTGCTTCTTGTCCTCTTTCCTTCATTCCATTGCTGATTTGGTTAACATTTCGTTTTTGAGCTAATAGTTAGTGTTTTGCAGAGATTTTGGATCAAATTGTTGTGAATGGAGGTATGTTAAGTTTTGTAGATGTTCTATGCTAAGAGCAATTTCACTTTTCTCATAGCAATCATACAAGTAGTTAAGCAAAATGCAGATAGAACATATAAGCAGATCTTACAGAAGACAAATCAG
>APFE031036552.1:0-26090 GCA_000404065.3 Pinus taeda | reverse complement strand
TTTTTAATGTCTTTCTTACTCCTGGGCAGGGGTATTTTTTGCACATCTTGCACCCTTGCTGGATCTATCTTGAATCCATCTCTAGAAAAAATATGCCCCAACAATTTTCCTTCTTCTAGAGAAAAAATAGATTTCTTATGATTCAAAGAAAGCCCAAATTTTCTACATTTCTCAAAAGTCTTTCTAAGATGATCCAGATGCTCCTCATCTAATTTAGAAAAAATAGTGATATCATCAAAGTATATCACTACAAACTTATCACCCACAAATGAAATATCCATAGCCCTCTGAAATGTTTCACTTGAATTCATAAACCCAAAAGGCATTTGAGCATACATAAAGGTTCCCCAAGGAGTTGTGAAGGCAGTCCTTTTCTAATCCTCTTTATCCACAACCACTTGGTTATACCCAAAGAACCCATCCAGCATTGACATTCTGAATGATCCAATTACCTTCTACAGCACATGATCCATTTTAGGAAATGGATAGTTATGTTTTAAGGAAGCCCTATTCAGATTTATAAAATCCACACATAACCTTATTTCTACATTTTTCTTCCTTACAGGTACTAAATTGGCCACCAATTCAGAGTATCGGAGTGGAACTATTATCTTGGCATCAAGAAGCTTTTTGACTTCTTTCTCAATCAATGGTAAAAGCAAAGGATTGATCTGCCTGAGTTTCTGCTTAAATGGTTTAATCCCTTCTTTCAAGGGAATCTTGTGTTGAATAATGCTCATATCATATGTCTTGAGATCCTCATAGGACCAAGCAAAAACATCAGTGTACTTCCTAAAAAGCTTAATATATCTCTCATAATTAAGTGGAACTCCTTTAAACAATTTGGCTAACTTGGTCTCCTTTTGGGTTCCAATATTGTGATCTTGAATATGCTCATCCTGTGAAACATTCTCTGAACTAACAACTACATCATTAAAGTTAAAAAGTATTTCAAGAGGGACAAGTCCTCTTGGAAAAATGTTATCTTTCAATTGAATAATTTTTTGATTAATTATGGAATTTTTAAAACGACTTACTTCTGCACCTTCTATTGTTTCATCTCCATCTTGATCAATTTCAGTGCCCTAAAAATCTTCAATCATAGTTAAGAATTCTTTAATCTGCTAATCATTGTCAAAACTTGCCATTGTTTTATGTTATCCAGAACAGAAGGCCTATGCCTCATTTCAACCTCATCTTATTTTTGGATTTATAAGAGGCCTAAAGGTACTGGCTGCCACAACCAAGGAGTCTACTAATCTGTTCCCATCTCCTGGAATGAACTGTATGTTGAAAGCCTCAAAGAAATTCTCAACTAAATCCCACACTTCATTTCTATATGCTGTGAGCCTAGGGTGTTTTGTTTGACAATGGTTCTTAATTTGCTTTATAATCAGCTTTGAATCTCCAAAAATGGAGATTGACTGGACTCCCATTTGTTTTGTTGTGTGAAGAGCAATGATCAAGGATTCATACTCTATCACATTATTAGTTTCTTCAAACTCCAATTTAAAAGAAAATGGGATCATATTACCTCCAGGTGTAATTAAAAGGAAACCAACACCTGTTCCTTCTTTATATTGGCTCCATCAAAGAAACACTTCCACACCCTTTCTGTTTGCAGCTCTATAATTACACAGGCTGAAGTAAGCTGCCTGTGATTATCTTCAGCCAACTCTCCATTGTCATGAAACATGAAACAAGAAAAATCATATTTTTCTTGGTTGTACACAGGTGAATTACTTGCTCTGTTCTTTGTGATGGTTTTAACAAATATTTTTTCTCTATACAACCTTCTCCCTTCTCCACCAAAAATTGGTATGATAGCATAAGTAAAATCCAATTTCAGAACTCCCCCTAATTTAGCCCCCCATGACCTAGATAGCAACATTCCAAACCTAGCAGGGATGTCTGCTACCACTACATCCATTACCAATCTTCTAGCTAGGATCTAGGATAATGACACCACCATATCTTTGATGACCCCGAGACACTTGACCTTATCTGAATCAAAAGAATACAGGTCTTTGTAAGGTTTAGTAACTTGTAGGTTTAATAGTTTCATTACTGATAGTGGCATAAGGTTGTGTGAAGCTCCTAAATCAAACATACAATTATGCAAGAGGAAACCATGAATCAATAAAGAAATGTAGATAGGAGGTGTTGAAGAATCTACCTCCTCCACATGTGGACCAAAAACCACTACTGGTTTATCTTCTTGTAGAGTCACAGTGTCATTTATATTCACATTCTGAGACAGGTTGATAAACTCGAATATCTCTCTTTGATAAACTAGTGTTTTGACCAACTTTGTGAGGGCACTTGAATTCAAATTTTTTCTAACTCTTTAGTGAGACTAAATACATGGACCTGTTTGGTATTATTTTTAGTTTCATATTCACTTTTCTTCATCACTGAAATCTCTTGTGGAATGGAAGCAATTTTTTCTAAAGGAATTTTATCAATTTTATCTTGAGAAGACTCACCTTGAAGTATCTGAGTTTTTCTATTTGTATTATGTTGTTGCTTTACTTTATTTAATTGTTTTTCAGGTTGTGGTTCTTGTGGAGTTGCCTTTTGTAGGGGAGTAGGAACTTGCTGCTCACCTTCATTTTCTTGAATTCTAGATCTTTTCCTTGATCTCAAGTCATATTTCTTATGTAATTATGCCTGCATAAAATTAGTAAATTGCTTCCGATATTGATCAATTTCATTCTCATCATAAATGGCATTTGTTTTAGTATATTATTCTCCCTCAACACCTAGTTCATCTTCATCTCCTGCATACAATGTGGAAATATGATCATCATGATCCTTGGAATGCTATGGTACTTCATTAGGATCTGCCTCTAAGTAAAGTGGTGCTTGAACCTGATCTTGGTCTTTTCTCTCCTTTTACAAAATTTGTAGAGGTTGTCTTCTATATTGGGGATTAAATTTTCTTTTTTTGTACTTGCCTTTAAGAGTTCTTACTTTCCAATTCCAATTTAATCAATTTACTGGACAAATTTTTAATCACATTATTCATATCTTCTAATGTTTGACTTTGAGAGGATTCCAATTTAGCCTTTCCCTTATCTTGGGTAGGTTGTGCCTCTGGTGCTTTACCTACAGCCACCAAATTTTCTTCTGTTTCTAAAGCATTAGTTTGGATCTGATCAAGGGTTATGGATCTCCTCTCCCTTAATGTGGACCCAAAATTTGATTCAAATGCCCTTGCAAAAGTTATTTTTGCACTAGTAGGAGGGGGTTTGATCTCCACTGGAAGACTTTTGTAAAGTTTATTGAACCTTCTAATGAACTCAACAACACTTTCATCAGATTTGTTTTTAATAGCATTGAAATCTATAAGTGAATACCCATGATCTCGTTTGTCTCCCGATCTCTGGGTGAACTGGTGTTCCATCTCTTCACATGTAGGAATAGATTTATTAGGAAGCCCTTTAAACCACTTTCTTTCTTCACTATCCAAGGATTGCACAAAAAGTCTTAAAACAACATCCAGGTGTTCAACATTGAGATTTTCTGCAAAATTACAAAACACTGTTGTATGTTTCTCTATTGTTTGTTCATCCTACTCTGAAAAATGAGGAAGAATTGTTAATTATTCTTGAGGCATTGGATTCAACTATTGTGGCAACTGAATAGGTGCATACCTATTCAACAAGAATGCAGGTGTTGTCATGTTTGCACCTGAACTTACTAAACCTTGAGTACCAGTAGATGAAGAGCATGTTTGAGGAGTAAATGGAGTATGAAAATGTAACAATGTAGTTATGGGTTTAGGTTGAACAACTATAGCAGATATATTTTTAAATACTGAGAAAGAAACAGACTTTAAAGATTGTTCTTGACAGTTGGGTTCTTGAAATGAATTGGGTGTAAAAGGTAGTTCTTAGTCAATAAAAGGTAAATGTTTGGATGAAATATGTGTTGAACTGCTGTCAGGTGTAGACAGTGTAGGACTTGGTGTAAATGGAGTTTTTTTCTTTCCAAACCTTTTGGAAACTAGTCTCTCGAGGTCTGAAAGGGCTTGAGCTTTCTGTTGTGAGGTATCTGACCTCGTATGAGGCCTTTCTAAAGCCATAGTTATTGTTTTCTATTTAATACAACCAAATATTTCCTCCTCACTGAACAACTAGAGGAAAATATTAAAAACCCAGGGAAAAATGTTCTTGATTTCGTTCCCGGGAAATAGCACCAATTAATATTTTCCCTTAGAAACCAATCTCCTGGTTGTGTAGAAATTGTGCTTAAAACATTAATTTTTATTATGCATGTCACTTATTTGTATAATGTATCCTCATGTGAAGGTCATGAAGGACCTGACTTTTAACGCTTAATATTTAGTTGATATGAAACTCTCAGAATGCCATGTGATGCTGAATATAAATGTTGTGTGAAGAATGCCTTGAGAAGTTAAAGATAATATGCTGTGTTTGACATGAACTATTATCTGTAACTTAGAAGAAATATAGAGGTAGGAACTTTAAATATAGGAGCGCTCTTTTAAGGAATTTTAACTTCATTCACATAAGTAAACAAAGACCTATAGCTTCATTACCATATTTAAAGATAGGAAGAAACGTGATGACACATAACAAAGAAATTACAAAATCATACCCAACAATGTGTGGAAAACTTTTGATTCTTTCATTAATCATCAATTTATCAAGAATACAACAACATAGTCTCCAGGTTCTTCAAAATGCAAATTTTTTTTTCTATTATTTTGCCTCTTTTTATAAATCATGGGACAATTGGTAACTACCAAAACATTCAAACTACTTAACTACCTTCTAACTGTCTAAAGTAAAAGTCATTATAGAATATTACATTAGAGGGTAAAAGACATCTCATTCTTCTCAGGAAAATAAGATAACAAGAAGTAACAAAAATTAGAGTATGATTGGGGATTGTTGCTCGCTGTTTGAATCTATGGCTTGAGTAAGTGGTCCCGCTGATGCATATTTGGTCTTCTCTATCATCCATTCCTTGCACTTTCTCCAAAATGGCACATTTGACTTTGGTGCTTCCTATAACTTGTCAAGTGTTATTCTGCAAGCTGTAATCCTCCCATAAGTAGGCTTGTATGTAAACAGAGTCTTCACCATCTAGAGAAGCTTAAAATATTTGTTCAGTTAGTTCACAATGGTGGCTCCTTTCAATACTGTTGTCTCTTCATGAGTGTTATCAACTTTTCTTTTTGCCTCAACCAACAAAGTCTCATGTGTTTTCCATGGAAACAAGTTTCCTTGTAGATCCTAGCAAGAAGGAAGTCCAACCCTAAATCTTTTGTCAAACATGATGTTAAACTTTGAAACTGCTTCCTTCATCTCATTTATCTTCTTCTCAGTAATATTCCTGTAGATATTTATGACAATAATTTTGTTAAAATCTATTGCACATGATGTTCTGTCTGGCATGTCATGTTCCTTCATTCTGCAGTAGATTTAGAGTTAATGAAATCTATCATCCTCTTTGCAAACTTTGATCTATTTAAATCTTTTTGCTTATTTTTCAGGACCACCTCTTCCATATCTCGAATTAGTGTTTTATCTTTAGCTAAAATCACAAGAAATTCCCAAATGCCCTTGATAACCTCAATGACTTCATCCCATATGATTTATGTGGCTTGAATTAAGGACATATTGCCCTTCATTTTCTCCTTTAGCCTTTTGATTTCATCTTCAGCACTCAAGAGGTCTTCCCTGTACTTCTTTACATTATCTTTCTCCCTTCTTGTTTCTTCTTCACGCAAATTCAATAGCTTGCAAGTTTCTTCCATTTCTCTTTGGGCTTTCTTTACATCATGCTCAGCCATTTTAAGCTCTGTTCCCAACTGTAAAACCTGTACTGCTGGATCATCTGTGTTGCCTGGCATTACTATTGTACAAACATGAGTGTCCACTTGTCATTACAGCTTGTCCAAAGATTCTTTAAGTAAAGAAACTTCTTCAGTCTTCTGCAACTCATCCTGTAGGAGCTTCTCCTTTTCATTTTCTACTTCAGCTAACCCTGCAGCTATGGGATGCTCACCTGCAGGTAGATTTAATTTCTTTTTCAAAACCCCAATCTCTGGCTTGGCATATTGTAATAATTTTTGAACAACAAGTTGGTCATCAAGATTGACACCTATTTTAATGATAATTTTCTTTAGCTCATCCACCTGAGCATTCAAAGCCCTGGAGTTGGCTTTCTCTAATTTTAACTGCTGAATTACCTTATTTAGCATTTTTCTGCCTTAACAACTGCTGCATTTGTATTATGTAAATCATTTACGATCAATTGCCCAGTTTTCATGTGCAAATTGATCTTGTCAAGCATTGGAAGCTTGTGAGTGTCAACAGTTAAATTCACAGTCTTGAAATTGCTAGTCGACCCCACCGATATTTCAGTAGGATGAGAAAAGGAAATTTTAAGTTGGCTCCTCTCCAAATCCATGGAAAATAGCAATCCAGTTTTTTCAGGAGTTACCTGGGACTCAGCTTGAGCCTCCATATTTAACTTCACCTTCTGATTTCTCTCAGCTATTTGAGCAAACATACTTTGAATTAAAGGAACCTGATCATGGACAGTTTCTTTGGAAGACAGGGAAGCTGGGGCACCTTCTGTTTCTCCTAGTTGAATCACCAAACCAGGTTGTGCTGAAGACATTGCATCTTGAAGCTTGGTGCTTTTTGCTGCTTTAGATTCTTCCTCATACAGATCAATAACTTTCTCTCTAACCTTCTTGACACCTTTTTCTATAATGCTAGGGGTTTCAATATTTGTCCCCTGGGTGTTTTACAAACCTCCATTTGCCAATTTCTTTGTTTTAGGTCTACTTTCATGTACAAAGGCTGAATATCCATTCTCCAGTCTTCTCTTTGAAATGATTTGATGAGGCTCATAAGCCCATTCAACCACCTGTAAAAGACACATTTCACTCAACGATTTTTCAACCTCCTGGGCAACCTATCTGGTGTTTACAATGAAGGGTCCCACTTCTTTAGGCAACTTGAAGAAAAAGCCTTTCTTCATAGGAACACAATGAACTTGATCTACATTCAAGCTTTGCCTGATAAATTCAAGGACAAAAAGCCTCATTGGCACAAATTTAGGTAACCGGTAAGGCTTGACAGAGGCTCCATAAAGCCTAATATTTGCATGCTCTTTAAAGATGAACCAATCCCCACATGTCACATCCTTACTCATTTGAATAAATTCTTGAGATTTAGGAAAAAAAGTTGGGGGTAGGGTTCCATTCAAGATTTTATAAGCCACTGGAAGGAATAAAGAAGTAAACTCAAATAAATCACTATCTCCTGGATCACCCCTTATCAGGTCTATCCAGAATACCACTGACTGCTTATTTTTATTCATATCAACAACATTTAGACTCAAATCAGGAAAATGTTCATCATTTTGGTATAGAAATAAATAAGTAATGGCAGAAGGAAATTTGAAGGACCGAGTGAGAGGCAGAGTCATAAATTGGGTATTGATAGTATCTACCCAAAATGCTGGAATGTCTAGTACTATCTCTGGCTTCATCATTAAGGAGAAAAATCCCAGCACAACTTTATCCACCTGCTTGGAGTCTTCTTTTCCTAGAATCTTGGAAATTACTTGCAAAACAAGTCTTATGTCAACTGCAAATATTTCTAAAGAGAAGAGATTCCCATCTAGGGAGAATTGACCAAATTTAGGTGCCAGGAAAGAGGTGACATGGGAAATTTCCTAAGGAGACATGTTATCATAATATGAAATGAGATATTCTTCAGTAAAGGTGGTCTAAGTTCCAGACATGGGGTAATTCAAAACTTGGTGTATTAATTGTGAGATTACTTGAAAAATGCTCTCCCCTGACTGATTCATTACAAAACATTTCTTGGAGTACATTGCTGAGGCTAGCCATTCAATAAATTCATGAAATAAATGAGTTCTGGGGAAAAAAGAAACTAAAACACTGGACCTAACCATTGCCATGAATATAGGAGACTTTTTATGGTTCAGGATGACCTCTTGATACAGTGAAAGATGTTTAATTGTGTAGAGGGTATCAGAAATATCTCGTTCAACATCCATTAATGGGGTATGGATAATTGATGAGGAACTTACTTGTTTGGCCATGGTTGTAGGTATTAACCCCGTACAGAAATTACCTGCATACGATTTCTAAATCACAGAAAAATAAACAATGCGAGAGCATAACACATAAAAACACATATGCACAGAGATTTTCCCCTGGATCCAAAAACCGAGACTACCAACTTGATTTTTCATTATATTCCTTTCAATGTTACAATACATATTTATACATGCCGAAGCATCCAATACCATGGACCGAAAAAAATAGCGTCCAAAACCATGGACTGAAAACCATCGCGTCCAAAAAACATGTGCGAAAATCACGCACAAAACCATAGGTGGGTCCGCATGCAATTCGTGGAGTCTTTACAACAATATCAAATCAAAACTTGGGCTTCGAGCCCCAAAACATGCCTTTGGGGGATTCCATGCCCAACACGAAGTGAATAACTAACAAAAATCCCACAGATGACAATAGGATTTTGAGAAGCACCTCCCCACACAATGAAGTGGGCCCAAGTGACTAGAAGACCTGAAATCCCCACACCAGTGAAAATGGACTAGATAGATGTCCCCACGCTCTCCCAACTACCAGCCCACACATTCCCCTTCCCTTCCCATCTCTAATTCAAGCATACATAAACTATTACATAAATTTTGAGGTCTAAAATGGGCCTCTTAAGGAATATTATAAAATAATAGTGGAAATAATAAAATAAGATTGGATTACCTCATCAAGTTTTGGTGGGAAAAATAAAAAGTTGTTTTCTAATTCATATTTTCAACTTTTTTTTTGGTCAAGTAAGAATGGAGCCTTCTATTAACCGAACTAGTACATTACATATGTTACAGGGTGAACCAAAATCCTTTTTGTTTACCAAAACTCGATCCAGAGGCCTGTGGGTTATGGCCCACAAAACCTAATGGAAGCGTTAATGGCTTTAAACCTTTAAAACTCGGAACCATTCACTCTATCGGAATAAATGGATTACACAGAAACCCGACCCGCAACACTTAAGGTCAGACTTCAAACATATTACACCCACCACCATAAAAATCAGCGGGTCCGCACTTCCTACCCATCGCCTTCCCACTGCACCCTTCGAACACCGATCACTGATCGGCCTGATCCGAGCCATCCATCTATATCAACAATCCAACGACTATTGGTGAATCACCTACTCACAAATCGACGAATCGTAATCCAACTCCTTCTTCTTCCACCGATTGTCGATTAGACAACTTGCACGACTTAATCTCCACAGTTTATTTACACTTTGTGGATCCAACGGTCCATGATTATTTCGGGCGGACAAGTAACACGAGGGTTAACTACCCAAAAAAGTGGTTTCCTCTCTCCTCCTCGCTGCTACGTGTCACTTGATGAGTGGAATCGAAGGTCTGCCTTGAAAAACCGTTTACCACTTAGACCCCACCCAAAATACCACTTATGGTTCGAGAAACCACTGCCTTCACGAGTTAACTTTCGCGCTCTTCTGCCATGCGATGACCATTGATCTATCCCATCGGATAGTTCTCATTCCTTTCTGCCAACACCACAGATCTTCAGCTTAACAATGGATTTACGCTTAAACCCCCGTTTCTCTGCCATATTCCTTTTAACACACAAACACTCATTTATAACAATATTCCGTTAATCAAAGGATCATCATTGATCCTTACAATGATCGATGGTCGATCAAACCTGCAACATTTCCAGAATCAGTCCTCATGCCAATACAATCTGCGGACTGCTACCACACAACCGGCAAACAGTTTAGGCTTCCATATCCTCCCTCCTGTCTCCAGCACCTCCTCAATCCATCCTGTCAATCCATCGATCCCTATCTTTGGTAGCCTGACAGAGACTATCCTCTAATAGTTTGCCTGGTGGTAACAACTCCCAAACATGCCGAGTGTCCCTTTCCTTATTTGATCACTCCTTCATTCGCCAAACAATCGGCTAACATGTTAGCTTTTCTTTTTACATGGACAAATCTTACAATTCTTAGGGTTTGCAAGAGAGTGTAGATACGATGAAAGACCTACGATAGTCTCCAGTGTTTCAACACTTTATCCGGTGATGTACCATTGCATATTTTCTTGGCCACTCTAATAATCAATTCCGAATCTGCTTCAATGATGACATTGTGTGAATTTGAATCCACCAAGATTTCCAAGCATTGCTCTAAGGCCATGAGTTCTGCCATATTATTAGTGGCCTTCCCCAAGTGGCCATGAAAGATCTCCTTTATTTGACCTTGTTCATCTCTTATAACACCCCCAAAACTAGCTAACCCTGGATTTTCCTTAGATGCTCCGTCTATGTTGACCTTTAAGGAGCCATGTGGAGGAGGATTCCAAATATTTATATCTGCATTTGTTTTGCGCACACCTTTGATTATGCCCTATGGGCCTATAGACTGGAGATCCAAATGCAGTAGAATACACGCATCTTGGGGCAATGGAGGGTCCTTAGAGAGTTTCCTTAACAAGCTGTTGATTGTGTCTTTGAGCTGCCTTAAAATTTGGTCAATTATATGCTGGGGCTTTCTTGATTTGTTCTTGAAGATCCGATTATTACGTTCTTTCCAAACATCCCAGATGAAAAATCCTGGAACCAAAGTCCAAGCTTTATTAATGATTTCATTCCCTGAGAATTTTTTCTTCCAATTCTTCAAAGTGTTGGGGATGCTGAGCCTGTCCCTATCAGTGTGCCTAAAGATTGAGGCCACCCATTCCCACACTGTAGAGGTGAAAGGGCAAAGGTTTAGAAGGTGATCCATCATCTCCTCTTGTGAGCCACAAAGGTAACATTTGGAAAGTCCAGTGAAGCCTTTTTTTAGGAGGTTCTCCCAAGTTAAAATTTTCCTTTGATGAACTAGCCAAATAAATAACTTTATTTTCATCTAGTGGGGGCTTTGCCAAAGATTCTTCCAAACTTGATTAGGGTTGAGGTAGTTAAATCCTATTACTACCTGTTTATCTTCTTTGAGGTTAAATTTTCCTTCGGTGTTCTTACCCCATCTTAGTTGATCAGGCAAGGAGGATACCAGAATCCTCCTATGCTCTAGCTCCTGAGCAAGAGAGCCTTAATTCGTATTTTCAACTTATATCCCTATGATTTTTATTAAATTTTGAGCAAGAGCACTTATTGGATGCAGAATTTAATTTTACATCCAAGGAGTAACCATGTTGCATACTTTTGATGGACCCTATTACACGAAAAATGTAAAAGAATTGAAAAAACATGATTGCAATCACATTTTTTCAAGTAATTCACATTTTTCGTGTAATAGGGATCATCGAAAGTATCCAACATGGGGACTCCTTGGATGCAAAATTAAATTCTACATCCAACAAGTGCTCCCTCTCAAAATTTCAGTAAAATCATAGGGATATAAGTTGAAAATACGAGTTGAAAAAATAGTTTTTTTTGTTAATCTTTTTACTCCAAAAATGGTGAATCGTCCTCCATGGTTGACATCATCATATTGAATCCTACTCGTTCTTATAAAATTGATTTTTGTTGTACATTTTTGTGTTGAGGCCCATTTTTTACCTCAAATTTTCTTTAATGGAAGTTGCAACCAAGGAAATTTAAAAAAACCAGATCCCTAAGCTTTCTAGGGCGAAACCCAATACCCGCTCCTTTGCAATACACAATAGAAAACTATAAAGGGTTTTTCTGCTAGGAACATAACACCCAAAATATCAAAAGACCAAGAACTGAAACTGAAATCTCCCAAAATGCCAGAAAATACGAACATATACTAGAATTCCAATTAAAGGTAGGAAAGAAGGAGTTACCTAAACATCGACTCTAGACCCCTCACTGACAAACACCATGTTACACTAAAATTTGTCACCATGACTATTTGCAGTTAGTATGGCTCCATCAACAGTCATGCTATCCTCCTTGGCAAGCCTTATACCTCTGCTCTCCATGTCAAACTTCAAGAAAGAGAGAAAGTCATTAAAAAACATGTTTATCTCTGGGTATGCAGTTTCTCTCTACCTTACCTGCGTGTACGCATCCCAAGTTCATTATACCTGCGTACTTGTACGCTCTGTATGTCAAGGGATGGGTGCGTACTCCTGTAAAGGTCAAAAGGCGCGAGTTTCATCTTAAAAAAGTTACTTGTGGTCATTTATAGAGCATTCTAGAAGCTTGTTTGACGTGTATTGAGTGCCTCGAGATGGTTCATGTATCCCTATGAAAGAGGAACTTATCCCATCAAGAGAGGAGCTACCCCATCCAAAAGAGGGGCTTATCCCATTGATGTTGGACCTGATTAACTTCCTCTAGAATAGTATAAATACAGGCATTGGGCCAGAGGAGGGGAGGTTGAAAGCTGAACATTCCAAAGGGTAGATGCTGCTGGAATTAGGACTTCCTTGTAGAAGCTTGTGAGGAGAGATTACCATCCTTTCTTGTTTCATTTGGAAGTGGGTGAGCTTATCAAAGTAAAGGAAAACTCTTGCTGGACCCTGGGAGGAACTTGCACAACACCAAGGCTCAGGTTGTAATGGTTTCTTTTGTTTCCTATTAATACAAATAAGTCCATTCTTCTCAACAATTTGTTATTAATGAGTTGTTTCATATACTCCTTGGTCTGTATGTTGAATATGTTTTATTTTATGAGATATTCAGGTGCTATGTAATTGTTTGATTGTTAGTGAATGCAGGTTTCGAGGTGAAGGAGGGGCTCATCCAGATCGACAAGGCTGGACTACTACAACAGCGTTGGAGTACAGGTAGGATCTAAAACACTTGATTTCTTCTATCGTAAATTCATGTTTAGAGAAGGATTGCTCTTAATTGTCTTGTTTGTCACTAGAAAGTCTTAGGCTTCTAGGGAGGTTGGTTTTGTCCACAAGATTAAATCTTTCTGCATGACACACCACACTATTGCACCAAGGTCGCATAGGAAACCTCATGCTTCCTAGGTCTAATCCCAATGTTAGACGACCATAAAAAACCAGCCCTTGTTCACTGAGCAACCTAGGGTCCGAGATAACAGTTTGGTCCTTAATTGCATTCAAAAACAATTTTTATTTCTAGACTGCAAACATAGTCAGTTTCCTCCACTAGTCAAGACGCCTGCTTGGCCCTCCAAAGATGCCTCCCAATTGAACCAAGCAGGTTATCTCATTCAAACACCACAATTTCATCTCCCGTTGATTATTCTACTCACCACCACCAACACTAGTGGTATAATAACCCATATACATTCGCAAAGCTTCTGCTAGAAGCCATCCAACCCGGTGTAGTTGCCATCCCAGACATTCATGATTGCCACATGTGTGAGAGGGTATTATTCCAAGTTGGTGTATATCCTAAGTGTCATTAACTCTCCACAATGGTGGCAGATAGGAGCTTTCAAAATAAATTCATATTATGCTCAGCGACAAGGTTAAAGCCTACAACAAGCCTGGAAGGACCCAACAAACGCAATGTAAACTCAAAAGGTGCAACTATTTTACTTTCATTCAGACCATTTGGGAAATTTGCAGGTGCATTGGGGAGAAGTTTGGACATTATAGTTTGGGTTGGCTCTAATGGGAGATTGGCACAAGCCCTGTATTGAAAGTTCAATCATTTCAATATCAGTTTCTAATTCCTGAATGTTTTTATGATAGTTGTTTCCTTTTCAACTCTTAGTGGATTTATTAGATTTTCCTTTAATATATGGGGTTGCATGGTGGTTATTGGTAAATTTAAATATTAATTGGTCAAATAGTTGGGTGTTTAGTTTGTGATAATGGGCCATAACTGTCATTCTTGGTGGCTCGTCCCTATCTCAATTTGAGCCTTAGTCTTAGCTACACCAAGCTATAATTATATTCTCATCTTTGCAACTCTTTTGTGTGGCTAATATTCTTGGATATGACGAACTATTACCATAGCAAAGGTTAGAGGATAACCTTGAAAGCTTTGTTGGGATAACCCATAAGGGGAGTGGCTTTTATTTTTTCTATTGGGGGGGAATCTTTTTATTTTCATGGCTATGGTTACGAGGTAGAATTAAGGTTGTGTGTGGGTGTAAGTAGACATTGAGGAGGCAGCAAGGCCCCAGGGGGACAAATCTCTTATATTATACGTTGAATTATCCGTCTGGGTTATACCCCGACATATATGGTGTAGGCCCCTGGATCCACCCTAGGAGGAAGGAGACAAACATCTCATTTGCATTTGTAACTCAGTGCGGCTCACTGCTATAAAGTTTGTTGGTGGTGCAGGAATGGTAAGACAAAGGGGTCAGGTAAGAAGAGGGGTTGCCTACTACCAGGAAAGAGATTAATGAGGGAACACCTAGATTACATACAGGAAGAAATCTCCTAGGCAAAAGGGGAGACCTCTTCCCACAAAACCTCCCTCTTCGACACAGAGGTCTTGATGGAATGGACATACTAGATACCAGTGGTAACACGAGGGGCTAATTTCCAACACATGAAAACGATGGATATATACTGGAAAATGAAATTTATATTAGGAAGTGTTGTAGCATCCATCGTCATTTAAATTTCATTTTTAATATCATCATAAAAAATAAAAAATAAAAAATAAAAATAAATAAATTAAAAAATAAATAAATAAATAAATATTTTGTTTTAAAAAATCAAAAGAGAATGTGAAAGCCCGAAAGTAGTGATTTATTTATATTATTGATGTCATTCAAATCCTATGTAAGGTGGGGCCCCGACCCATATATTAAAGTTAGAGCGGTATTACAAGATGTAAGCAAGCATGGGCTCGAGAACCAGATAAAGTGCTCTGCGGGGAAACAACGAGTATGAATTACAACTCCAGCTCAACCCCAATAGTTGGCCATGACGTTAAGGTGTTTGACTGAGATCTATGACCTGAGATTTCTGTGGGGGTTCAATCCCGATGAACCTCCCATACACTCCCCACCCCCGCAGTGGGCCACCCCCATCGCTTCACTCCATCTCATCTCCTCCATGTCATCCACCACCCTCATTCGTTACCATCCACCTCATCCACCATACCCCGTCACTTCATCTGCCATTCCATTAATTAGTTACATTAATTATAGGTCTTTCCTTCTGTTTGATTATCATTTGTATAAAAGACAAGCAAAGCCCCATTGCATTATTTTTTCTTTTAGTACTAAGCAACCTTGCATCCAGTTCAACAGTCTAAGTCAGCAACCGTCCTGGCAACTATCATCAGCAACTGTCACCTACAATCACCATGGCCAAACAAGTAAGTTCCTCATCATTTATCCATACCCCATTAATGGATGTCGAACGAGATATTTCTGATACCCTCTACACAATTAAACATCTTTCACTGTATCAAGAGGTCATCCTGAACCATAAAAAGTCTCCTATATTCATGGCAATGGTTAGGTCAGGTGTTTTAGCTGCTTTTGTCCCCAAAACTCATTTATTTCCTGAATTTATTCAATGGCTAGCCTCAGCAATGTACCCAAAGAAATGTTTTGTAATGAATCAGTCAGGGGAGAGCGTTTTTCAAGTAACCTCACAATTAATAAACCAAGCTTTGAATTACCCAGTGTCTGGAACATAGACCACCTTTACTGAAGAATATCTGATTTAATATTATGATAACATGTCTCCTCAAGGACTTTCTCATGTCACCTCTTTCCTGGCCCCTAAATCTGGTCAATTCTCCCTAGATGGGAATCTCTTCTCTTTAGAAATATTTGCAGTTGACATAAGACTTGTTTTGCAAGTAATTTCCAAGATTCTAGGAAAAGAAGACTCCAGGCAGGTGGATAAAGTTGTGCTGGAATTTTTCTCCTTAATGATGAAGCCAGAGATAGTACTAGACATTCCAACATTCTGGGTAGATACTATCAATACCCAATTTATGACTCTGCCTCTCACTCAGTCCTTCAAATTTCCTTCAGTCATTACTTATTTATTTCTATACCAGAATGCTGAACATTTTTCTGATTTGAATCTAAATGTTGTTGATATGAATAAAAAGAAGCAGTCTGTGGTATTCTAGATAGATCTGATAAGGGGTGATCCAAGAGATAATGGTTTATTTGAGTTTACTTCTTTATTCCTTCCAGTGGCTTATAAAATCTTGAGTGGATCCCTACCCCCAACATTTCTTACTAAAGCTCAAGAATTTCTTCAATTGAGTAAGGATGTGAGATGTGGGGATTGGTTCATCTCTGAAGAACATGCAAATATTAGGCTTTATGGAGCCTATTTCAAGCCTTACAAGTTACCTAAATTTGTGCCAATGAGGCTTTTTGCCCTTTAAGTTATTAGGCAAATCTTGAATGTAGATCAAGTTCATTTTTTTCCTATGAAGAAAGGATTTTTCTTCAAGTTGCCTAAAGAAGTGGGACCCTTCATTGTAAACACCAGACAGGCTACCTAGGAGGTTGAAAAATTGTTGAGTGACATGTGTCTTTTACAGGTGGTTGAGTGGGCTTATGACCCTCATCAAATCATTTCAAAGAGAAGACTAGAGAATTGATATTCAACCTTTGTGCATGAAAGTAGACCTGAAACAAAGAAATTGGAAAATGGAGGTTTGTAAAACACCCAGGGGACAGATATTGAAACCCCTAGCATTATAGAAAAAGGTGTCAAGAGGGTTAGAGAGGAAGTTATTGATTTGGATGAGGAAGAATCCGAAGCAACAAAAAGGACCAAGCTTCAAGATGCAATGTCTTCAGCACAACCTGGCTTGGTGATTCAACTAGGAGAAACAGAAGGTGCCCCAGCTTCCCCATCTTCTAGAGAACCTGTCCATGATCAGGTTCCTTTAATTCAAAGTATGTTTGCTCAGATAGCTGAGAGAAATCAGAAGGTGAAGTTAAATATGGAGGCTTAAGCTGAGTCTTAGGTAACTCCTGAAAAAACTAGATTTCTATCTGCCATGGATTTGGAGAGGAGTCAACTTAAAATTTCCTTTTCTCATCCTACTAGAATACCAGTGGGGTCTACTAGCAATTTCAAGACTGTGAATTTAACAGTTGACACTCACAAGCTTCCAATTCTTGACAAGATCAATTTGCACATGCAAACTGGGCAATTGATTGTAAATGATTTACATAAGACAAATGCAGCAACTGTCAAGGCAGAAAAAATGCTAAATAAGGTAATTCAGTAGTTAAAGTTAGAGAAAGCCAACTCCAGGGCTTTAAATGCTCAAGTGGATGAGCTAAAGAAAATTATCATTAAAATAGGTGTCAATCTTGATGACCAACCTGTTGTTCAGAAATTATTGCAATCTGCCAAGTCAGAGATTGGGGTTTTGAAAAAGAAGTTAAATCTACCTACATGTGAGCATCCCATAGCTGCGGGGATAGCAAAAGTAGAAAATGAAAAGGAGAAGCTCCTACAGGATGTGTTGCAGAAGACTGAAGAATTTTCTTTACTTAAAGAATCTTTTGAAAAGCTGCAATGACAAGTGGACACTCATATTTGTACATTAGTAATGCCAGCCAAGATAGATCATCCAGCAATACAGGTTTTACAGTTGGGAGCAGAGCTTAAAATGGCTAAGCATGATGTAAATAAATCCTAAAGAGAATTGGAAACAACTTGAAATCTATTGAATTTCAGTGAAAAAGAAGCAAGAAGGGAGAAAGACAATGTAAAGAACTACAGAAAATACCTCTTAAGGGCTGAAGATGAAATCAAAAGGCTAAAGGAGAAAATGAAGGGCAATACGTCCTTAATTCAAGCCAGAGAAATCATATGGGATGAAGTCATTGAGGTTATCAAGGGAATTTGGGAATTTCTTGTGATTATATTTGAAGAGAAAATAGTAGTTCGAGATATGGAAGAGGTGGTCATAAAAAATAAGTAAAAAGATTTAGATAGATCAAAGTTTGCAAAGAGGATGATAGATTTCATTAACTTTAAATCTACTGCAAAATTGAAGGAACATGACATGCCAGACAGAACATCATGTTGAATATATTTTAGCAAAATTATTATCAGAAATATCTACAGGAATACTACTGAGAAGAAGATAAATTAGATGAAGGAAGTAGTTTCAAAGTTTAACATCCTGTATGACAAAAGAGTTAGGGCTAGACATCCTTCTTGCTAGGATCTACAAGGAAACTTGTTGCCACAGAAAACATATGAGACTTTGTTGATTGAGGAAAAAATAAAAGTTAATAACACTCATGAAAACACAACAGTATTGAAAGGAGCCACCATTGTGAACTACCTGAACAAAGATTTTAAGCTTCTCTGGATGGTGAAGACTCTGTTTACATACAAACCTAATTATGGTGAGATTACAACTTGCATAATAGCACTTGACAAGTTAGAGGAAGCACCAAAGTCAAATGTGCCATTATGGAGAAAGTGCAAGGAATGGATGATAGAGCAGACCAAAGATCAAACCAAAGATGCATTAGCAGGACCTCTTACTCAAGCCACAGATTCAAACAGTGAGGAGCAATCCCCAATCATACTCTAATTTCGGTTACTTATTGTTACCTTATTTTCCTCAGAAGAATGAGGTGTCTTTTACCCTCTAATGTATATTTTGTAATGAATTTTACTTTAGACAGTTAGAAGGTAGTTAAGCAGTTTGATAGTTTTGGTAGTTACCAACTGTCCCATGATGTATAAAAGGAGGAAAAATTAGAGAGAAAAAAATCCGAATTTCGAAGAACCTGGAGACTATGCTATTGTATTCTTGATAAATTGGTGATTAATGAAAGTTTTCCACACATTGTTGGGTATGATTTTGTAATTTCTTTGTTATGTGTCATCATGTTTCTTCCTTTCTTTAAATATGGTAATGAAGTTGTAGGTCTTTATTTACTTATGTAAATGAAGTTAAAATTCCTTAAAATAGCGCTCCTATATTTAAAGTTCCTACCTCTATATTTCTTCTAAGTTACAGATAATAGTTCTTGTCAAACACAACATATTATCTTTAACTTCTCAAGGCATTCTTCACACAACATTTATATTCAACATCACATGGCATTCTAAGATTTTCATATCAACTAAATATTAAGGGTTACAATTCAGGTCCTTCAGGCCCTTCACAAGAGGATATATTACACAAATAAGTGACATGCATAGTAAAAATTAATGTCTTAAGCACAATTTCTACACAGCCATGAGATTGGTTTCTAAGGGACAACATTAATTGGCGTCGTTGTCGAGGAACGAAATCAATAACATTTTTCCCTAGGTTTTTAATATTTTCCTCTGGTTGTTTAGTGAGGAGGAAATATTTGGATGTATTAAGCAGAAAACAATAACTATGGCTTCAAAAAGGCCTCATACGAGGTCAGATACCTCACAACAGAAAGCTCAAGCCCTTTCAGACCCCAAGAGACTAGTTTCCAAAAGGGTTGGAAAGCCAAAAACTCCATTACACCAATTCCTACACTATCTACACTTGACAACAGTTCAACACATATTTCGTCCAAACATTTACCTTTTATCAACCAAGAGCTACCTTTTACATCCACTTCATTTCAAGAACCCAACTGTCAAGAATAGTATTTAGAGTCTATTTCTTTCTCAGTATTCAAAAATATATATGCTATAGTTGTTCAACATAAGCCCATAACTACATTGTCACCTTTTCATACTCCATTTACTCCTCAAACAAGTTCTTCATCTGCTAGTACTCAAGGTTCAGTAAGTTCAAGTGCAAACATGGTAGCACCTACATTCTTGTTGAATAGGTATGCACCTATTCAGTTGCCACAATAGTTGAATCCAATGCCTCAAGAATACTTAAAAATTCTTCCTCATTTTTCAGGTTAGGATGAACAAACAGTAGAGAAACATACATCAATGTTTTGTAATTTTGCAGAAAATCTCAATGTTGAACACCTGGATGTTGTTTTAAGACTTTTTGTGCAATCCTTGGATGGTGAAGCAAGAAAGTGGTTTAAAGGGCTTCCTAATAACTCTATTCCTACATGGGAAGAGATGGAATGCCAGTTCACCCAGAGATGGGGAGAGAAACAAGATCATGGGTATTCACTTACAGAGTTCAATGCTATTAAAAAGAAATCTGATGAAAGTGTTGTTGAGTTCATCAGAAGGTTCATTAAACTTTACAACAGTCTTCCAATGGAGATCAAGCCCCCTCCTACTAGTGCAAAAATAACTTTTTCTAAGGCATTTGAATCAGATTTTGGGTTCACATTAAGGGAGAGGAGATCCACAACCCTTGATCAGATCCAAACTGATGCTTTAGAAATAGAAGCAAATATGGTGGCTGCAGGTAAAGCAGCAACGGCACAGCGTACCCAAGATAAGGGAAAGGCTAAATTGGAATCCTCTCAAAGTCAAACATTAGAAGATATGAATAATGTGATTAAAAATTTGTCCAGTAAATTGATTAAATTGGAATTGGAAAGTAAGAACTCTCAAAGGCAAGTACAACAAAATAGAAACTTTAATCCCCAATATAGAAGACAACCTCTGCAAATTTTGCAGAAGGAGAGAAAAGACCAAGATTAGGTTCAAGCACCACTTTACTTAGAGGCAAATCCTGATGAAGTACCATAGAATTCCTAGGATCATGATGATCATATTTCCACATTGTATGCAGGAGATGAAGATTAACTAGGTGTTGAGGGAGAAGAATATACTGAAACAGATTCCATTTATGATGAGAATGAAATTGATAAATATCGAAAGCAATTTACTAATTTTATGCAAGCATAATTACATAAGAAATATGACTTGAGATTAAGGAAAAGATCTATAATTCAAGAAAATGAAGGTGAGCATCAAGTTCCTGCTCCCCTACAAAAGGTGACTCCACAAGAACCACAACCTACAAAACAATTAAATAAAGTAAAGCAACAACAGAATACAAATAGCAAAACTTAGATACTTCAAGGTGAGTCTTCTCGAGATAAAATTGATAAAATTCCTTTAGAAAAAATTGTTTCTATTCCACAAGAGATTTCAGTGATGAAGAAAAGTGAAGATGAAACTAAAAAGAATACCAAACATGTCCATGTATTTAGTCTCACTAAAGAGCTAGAAAAAATCTGAATTCACGTGCCCCTCACAGAGTTGGTCAAAGCACTAGTTTATCAAAGATAGATTGTTGAGTTTATCAACCTATCTCAGAATGTGAATATAAATGACACTATGAATCTACAAGAAGATAAACCAGTAGCGGTTTTTGGTCCACATGTGGAGGAGGTAGATTCTTCAACACCTCCTTTCTACATATCTTTATTGATTCATGATTTCCTCTTTCATAATTGTATGTTTGATTCAAGAGCTTCACACAACCTTATGCCACTATCAGTAATGAAACTATTAAACCTACAAGTTACTAAACCTTACAGAGACCTGTATTCTTTTGATTCAAATAAAGTCAAGTGCCTCGGGGTCATTAAAGATATGGTGGTGTCATTATCCCAGATCCCAGCTAGAAGTTTGGTAATGGATGTAGTGGTAGCAGACATCCCTGCTAGGTTTGGAATGTTGCTATCTAGGTCATGGGGGGCTAAATTGGGGGGAGTTTTGAAATTGGATTTTACTTATGCTATCATACCAATCTTTGGTGGAGAAGAGAGAAAGTTGTATAGAGAAACAATATTTGTTAAAATAATCACAAAGAAAGGAGCAAGTAATTCACATGTGTACAGCCAAGAAAAATATGATTTTTCTTGTTTCATGCTGCATGACAATGCAAAGTTGGCTGAAGATAATTAGAGGCAACTTACTTCAGTCTGTGTAAATAGAGAGCTGCAAACAGAAAGGGTGTGGAAGTGCTTCTTTGATGGAACCTATTCTAAAGAAGGAACAGGTGTTAGTTTCCTTTTAATTACACCTAGAGGTAATATGATCCCATTTTCTTTTAAATTGGAGTTTGAAGCAACTAATAATGTGACAGAGTATGAATCCTTGATCATTGCTTTTCAAACAACAAAACAAATGGGAGTCCAGTCAATTTCCGTTTTTGGATATTCAGAGCTAATTATAAAGCAAGTTAAGAACCATTGTCAAACAAAACACCCTAGGCTCACGACATATACAAAGGAAGTGTAGGATTTAGTTGAGAATTTATTTGAGGCTTTCAACATATAGTTCATTCCAAGAGATGGGAAGAGATTAGCAGACTCCTTGGTTGTGGCTACCAATACCTTTAGGCCTCCTATAAATCCAAAAATGAGATATGAGGTTGAAACGAGGCATAGGTCTTCTGTTCCAGATAACATAAAACACTGGGAGGTTTTTGAGGATGATCAGCAGATTAAGGAATTCTTAGCTATGATTGAAGATTTTCAGCACACCGAAATTGATCAAGATGGAGATGAAACAATAGAAGGTACAAAAGTAAGTGGTTTTAAAAATTCCATAGTTAATCAAAAATCATTCAATTGAAAGATAATATTATGCCAAGAGGACTTGTCCCTCTTGAAATACTTTTTAACTCCAATGATGTAGTTGTTAGTTCAGAGAAAGTTTCAGAGGATGAGCATATTCAAGATCAAAATATTGGAACCCGGAAGGAGACCAAGTTAGTCAAATTATTTAAAGGAGTTCCACTTAATTATAAGGAGAGATATATTGAGCTTTTCAGGAAGTACACTGATGTTTTTGCTTGGTCCTACGAGGATCTCAAGACATATGATGTGAGCATTATTCAGCACAAGATTCCCTTGAAAGAAGGGATTAAACCATTTAAGCAAAAACTCGGGCAGATCAATCCTTTGCTTCTACCATTGATTGAGAAAGAAGTCAAAAAGCTTCTTGATACCAAGATAGTTGTTCCACTCCGATACTCTGACTGGGTGGTCAATTTAGTACCTGTAAGGAAGAAAAATGGAGAAATAAGGCTATGTGTGGATTTTAGAAATCTGAATAGGACTTCCTTAAAATATAACTATTGATTAGCTAAAATGGATCATGTGTTGCAGAAGGTAACTAGATCATTCAGAATGTCAATGCTAGATGGGTTCTCTGGGTATAACCAAGTGGCTGTTGATAAAGAGGATCAGAAAAAGATTGCCTTCACAACTCCGTGGGGAACCTTTATGTATGCTTGAATGCCTTTTGGGTTGATGAATGCAGGTGCAACATTTCAGAGAGCTATGGACATTGCATTTGTGGGTGATAAGTTTGTAGTGATATACTTGGATGATATCATTCTTTTTTCTAAATCAGATAAGGAGCATCTCGACCATCTTAGAAAGACTTTTGAGAAATGTAGAAAATTTGGGCTTTCTTTGAATCCTAAGAAACCTATTTTTTCTCTAGAAGAAGGAAAATAGCTGGGGCATATTGTTTCTAGAGATGGAGTCAAGATAGATTCAACAAGGGTGCAAGTTGTGCAAAAAATACCCCTGCCCAAGAGTAAGAAATACATTCAAAAATTTCTAGGAAAAATAATTTTTTTAAGGAGGTTATGCTGAAATTGTAAAAGAGATTACCAATATGTTGAAGAAGGAATGAAGTACATTGGACCAAGGAAGCCAGAGAGTCATTCTCCAGGATCAAAGAAGCATTACAAGCAGCTCATGTTTTAATTGGCCTTGATTATCAAAATCCCTTTCAAATTTTTTCATTTGCATCACTTAATTCAATAGCTGTTGTTTTGTTACAGAAAAATGATGAAGGAAAAGAGTAGCCAATTGCTTTCTTTAGCAAGATCCTCAGAGATGTTTAACTCAAGTACAATATTCTTGAAAAACAGGTATATGCCTTGGCAAAATCTCTAAGAGCCTTAGAACTTATGTGGTGTAGTCACAGATCATTGCTTATGTGCCAAATGTTGCAGTAAAGGATGTCTTAGTCCATAGTGACGTGGAAGGTAAAAGAGGGAAATGGATAGCTAATATACAAGAGTATGACATGGACATAAAGCCCACAAAGCTCGTGAAAGGGTAGGGATTGGCAAAGATGTTGACAGAGTCAAATTTTTAGGCATTGGGAATCAACTTGCCAACACTCGTAAATGAGGAAATATTTGAAGAGGGTGAAGAAAAATCAAATTCAGGCATGAAGATTGGATATAAATTTTTATGTTCAGAATGGTACAAGCACATAGTTCATTATTCATGTTTTCTCTCTTGTCCTCAGTCAATGGATAGAACAAGATATAGAGCATTAAAAATCACGGCACAACCATATGTGATTGTGGAGGGAAGATTGTATTGGAAAGATCTTGTGGGAATTTTATTATTATGTCTAACAAAAGATGAATCTACAGAGACAATTAAAGATTATATTGAGAAGTTATGTGGTGGACATTACAGTTGGAAAGCTACTGCACACAAAATCCTTCAAACAGGATTTTATTGGCCCACCTTGTTTGGTGATATATATATGTTTGTTAGAAGCTGTCAGAAGTGTAAGATTTTTGCTGAGGAAAAGATGTTAGCTCCCTTGCCATTAATCCCAGTCTTCATAGAGGAAGCATTTAGACAATGGGGGATAGACTTTGTTGGATAGGTTAACCCACCTTCAAGTGGACAGCACAAGTGGGTTCTTACAACTATTGACTATTTCACCAAGTGGATAGAAGATATACCTACTAAAAAGGCAATTGACCAGGTGGTGATGAAGTTTTTAGTGGAAAACATTTTCAGCAGATTTGGATGCCCTATCAAAATCATAATTGACAATGCTCAAATGTTCAATTCAATTAAGTTGGTTGCTTTTTGTCAGAAGTATAATGTCATCTTATCTCATTCAACAACTTATCATCCTCAGGGAAATGGATTGGCTAAATCCACTAACGAAACATTGGTGAAAATTCCTAAGAAAACTATTGCCGAGAATCAGAAAGACTTGGATTCAAAATTAAAGTTTTCTCTTTGGGCTATCCGAGTGACTACAAAAAAGTCTACAGGTAAATCACCTTTTGTGTTAGTATAATAATCTTTCATTCATTTTCTATCTATCTGATTTGTCCTGATGATGGACCCCCTTTGGGGTTTGAAACATCGGCATAATGAACTAGAAACTGTGGATAATCTGGATCATGAAGCTACAAACTCAAGCTCTGTTCCCTAGTTAGCCTATGAAGCCTGTGATTGCAATGATCCAGGAGGCAAAATAAGAGCCCAATGCTGTAATAAGAAGGATGCATAAGGTAGTTGAATTGAGTGAAAGCATATATATGGTAAGAGATAATTTGATTATGTATCAATAAAAAATGAAGGGCATTTTTGACAGAAAAGCCAAAGAAATTGATTTTAAAGCTGGAGACTTGGTATTAAGGTGGGATACTAGAAGAGAAGATAAGGGAAAACATGGGAAGTTTGATCCTCTCTGGTATGGCCCATTTAGGATTATAGAAGCAAGGGCAAATAATACATTCTTCCTGGAGAATCTTGATGGTGAAACTTTACAGCTGCCTGTCAATGGGCAGTACCTCAAATCTTATTTCCAATTCTGAAGCACAAGCATCCTGTCATTGTAGATACTCGAGTGAATTCATTGTACAATTTCCATAGAATTAAAATTGGCAAAGCAATATATGACTCCATGCCCGAGGTGAAGGCACTGATATGTGGTTCTTAGTGCTTATATGGCAAAAGCATTATCCCCAGGTGGAGCCAGATGTTGTAGCATCTATCATCGTTTAAATTTCATTTTTAATATCATCACAAAAAAAAAATATCAAATATTTTGTTTTAAAAAATCAAAAGAGAATGTGAAAGTCCGAAAGCAGTGATTTATTTTATATTATTGATGGCATTCAAATCCTATGTAAGGTGGGGCCCTGACGCATATATTAAAGTTCGAGCGGTATTACAAGATGTAAGCAAGCATGGGCTCGAGAAGAGGATAAAGTGCTCTTTGGGGGAACAACGATCACGAGTTATAACTCGAGCTCAACCCCCGCAGTTGACCATGACATCAAGGTGTTTGACTGAGATCTACGGCCTGAGATTGTTGCGGGGGTTCAAGCCCAATGAACCTCTCGTACACTCCCTACCCCCGTAGCAGGCCACCCCCATCGCTTCACTCTATCTCATATCCTCCACGTCATCTACCACCCTCATTCATTACCATCCACCTCATCCACCGTACCCCGT
>APFE031036541.1:28489-56964 GCA_000404065.3 Pinus taeda | reverse complement strand
GCTCCGCCCCCCCTCTAACCCCCCGGTTCACTACGTAGGTTAGTCGTGGAAAGAATATAACACAACCCAACACTCATCACTCTATGCTTCACATTGGAAATTAGCCACATGATCCTATTGCTCTTGCATTGGAGGAATCCTACATAGAAAGTACACTTGCGCGATGTAAGTGGTCTACCTTTATCATATTTGCTTGCATGTCACATTCAAGAGAATGTGTATGCTTAACATATGCACACTATATAGCACAACACCATGGCAAGTCCATAGGGTGCATGTCATTCGCTTTCACTCATTTATTTTTCAAGGACGCATTTAAACCCTGAGTTTTCTTGTCTTCATCATTATATCCTTCATGTTTGTTGTTTTGCATGACTGTGTTATTCGTGAACCACGCCTTCACCAACATGGGTCGACCAATGCGTCGATGGTTGCATTGGAAGTATCACTTCACGTGAGGAGACCGGTGCTTTGTTAGCTTAAGAGTAGGAGTAGTGTTTGCATCTTGTTGTTTTTTTGCATGCATGTTCGCTTTCTTGTTTGTTTGTTTTCCCGCTTGCTTGTTTTCTTACTCCCTTTGCTTTCACATTTTCTTCTGCTCTTCACTCTTTAGTTTTTGTTTCTTGTTTATGTTTGTAGGTTATTTTCGCATGAGCCATGTGTGACTCTTGAAACAAGCTGGGTAAAGTACAAGAGGACCTGTGAAGTTATCAATACTTGGTTATTTGTCATCTGGTCTCTGTATGAATAACTTGTTGTCTTTAGTCCATGATACACCAATGGAAAATACATTTCGTTTGAAGTGAACCTTGGTGAAAACAGAACACCTGTGCACTAACTAGTATCACCTACTCTAGTCGATTGTTTTTGGGTTAACCCTTGTCAGCTCAGTCAAGTAGAGTAAATTAAAGGGTAAAAATTAGCAAGTATGTCAGAGGTATATACAAAATAATTCTTTAAAGGAATAACCCCTTATGCTCTCAATAAGTCATGATCCATCTTCTGCCTCTGAAATGAATAAGTGTTATGCATATTTTTGAAAAAGATGAAAAAAAGAAACTTTTTGGAAAAATGAAAAATGAATAAGACAAAAGAAGAGAAAGGAATCCTACATATAGAGGTGATGCAGGTAACTTTGCTCGGGTACTAACTAGATTCGTTGGTAGTGGAGAGAAGCTTTTGTTCTTGCGTGACTCCACCGGGGCACTATTCAGGCCTACTGGCAGCAAAGAAACACCATAGATGAAACTTAAACTCTAACTATCATATTGCTTCTGTACCAATAAACCCCTCATCCCCAATCGAAACAACTGTGTTGACTTGGCTTGGAATGTGTACTAACTAACCAAGCACATGGCAAGTGCTACATCTCTCAATCAAGCTAATGTGGGAATGAATATGATCTGAGAATAGAATAATACTTCTGGAGGAGTTAGGCTTGCTTTTCACGAAACAAGGTCCATTCGGAGAGCTGGAGTTCTACAATGTGTTGCCAAGTGTTGTAACATCTACAACCATCCTCCAAATTTTTCCTTAGCTTCATTTTGGATCCTCCCAACCAACCATCCTTAGTAGCATGTCTTGCATTTTCAAGTACATAGGCTTCAACTAAGTTTCAGTGGTCTACCAACTTGTGCATGTCAACTTGTTTGTCTCCCACCCATAGGTTTTCATTCTGGACTTAATCATTTTTTTGGCTAAGATACTTCCCCTGAAACTTGTGCAATTTGGAGGGGAACCATCCTTCCCTATAGAAATTGCACAATCCTGCTGGGCTCAAAAAATGTGCAATCCAGACAGGTAGCCTTCTCTCTGGAAATTGAGCAATCCAGCCTGACACTAGGCTTTAGCTTAGAAATTGCACAATTCTGACTGACAACTAGGGCTTCAGTCCAGAAATTGCGTAATGCATGAGGGACAACCAATCTTGCTCAACCCAGAAATTGTGCAAATCTCATCCTCAAGCTTGCAGACTATTGCATGTGCCGTCAAGTTGACCAGTTCCCTCCACGACTGAGCAATCCTAATTTGCATGCATGGGTTGCTTTTCCAAAAAAAGAAAAAGGAAAAAACCATCCCTAGATTTTAGGGATATATTTTTAGCAGTTGGAGGTTAAGTGCAAAGATCGTTTTAGAAACTTCCCTCCAAGTGTCGCTTTTTCCTAGATTTGTGGAATGCGAGTCATAAGGATCAATATTATTAAAACTTATGTACCGGATGTTGTAGAGCTCATTCCCCACATTGATATTGCAGCTCTAAAATCCCACATCACATCTAGAAGTCTTTGGCACATTCAACTCAGCTTTTTCGGGGTAAGTCTGCTTTTCATGTATTTTGTTGTGTTTCTGTCACTTTTTGTATTTTTCTGTGTATGTGTTTTCTGCTTGGTTTCAATGAACACTTGCTGTCATTTTGATGCATGTTAGCTTGTAGAAGCATTGTTTCAGTTTTTCATTGCATCTCACTATTGTCACATTCATGACACTATTTTTGCACACATGGTCATTGTTGCGGTGACTCGCTTCACACACATGCTTGTTTTCCTGTTTTCTAAATCCTGCACTCAACGTTTTCATGCATGATCATTCACACCTTTTTTCACTCAGCTTTGCATTGGATTCATACATCTCATGTTTTCAGTCGCCTGTCGGTGGGTCTGAGCTACCTTGGCCTAGACCTTGCCTTGCCCAGCTAGCGAATGCACATTTCTGGAAGTGAGGGATCTGTCTTTCCTCTAGAAACTACACAAATCTAGCCGAACACTAGCCTCTAGGCTTGTAATGCGCAATTCTGGGAGGTAGTGCCTTGCTGGCCCCAGAAATTGCGTAATGCAGTTTGCTGGTTTGCATGTCACTACTAACTGAAACTATGCATTGTGAATTTTCAGCCCTCAACAAGCCAAGATGGACTATGCATTGTGTAGTTTCAGTAGTTAGTCAACCTCCTAATAGGCTGGACTATGCCTTGTGCAGTTTTGGCAGTCAATCTCCCAGCCTCCTGGTGAGAGTTGTGCAATCTTCACAGTTCATCACACAGGTATGTTGCATGTCAATCCTCCAATGTGTTTTAGTTTTCGGCTGACAAATTTCTTGCCATGAGTGTTGCTATGTTTCCGGGTATCACAAGTGTTCGTCTGCCTCTCGGTAGTATAGGTACAATGGCCTCTTAGAGAGCAAGTTCAAAGGACACCGTTGAGAGTGCAACCATAGATGCAGTTGAGCAAGTGTCTATGAGTTTACCTATCTATGAAGACATAAATTTGTTCATATACAAGGATATCAAGATGAAATGACAACAACATCATAGAGAGTAGCACCATCACAGTGGCAAAGGGTAGTAGGCCTGTGCATGACCAAGGCAGGAGGAAGGTTGTTGACAGTGCAAATGTGGGGCAAAGCTACAAGTTCAAAGTAGGTCCACTTGTGATGACGGAAGCTTTGGAGATTGAGGCTAAGAGGCGACAGCGTGACAAGAGGATCATGCAAAGACAAAGAGAGAAATAGAGTATGGAGGAAATAGACAAGGAGTTGCAAGAGTTGAAGCAGAAACTCAGGGAAGAGCAGGAGTTGTGCAGAGGAGAGAAGGGAGCATGGCAGGAATAGATACAGTAGGAAGCGCAACATGCACATATTGATGAAACTATGCCCATACAGGTTATAGACCCATCCCAGCAGCTGGCACAGAGCAAACACATTGAGCAGTGTTATCAATCACATGCATGGGTGTTCAGGAGCATGGATGTCATTGTGCGCACGTATGGGATCCCATCCATTGGCATACTCACCTAAGTGAAGAAAAAGAACCAAGTCATATTGGAGCTGGACATGTACTTTGATGAGTCGATCTGCATAGCCACTAGCACATACTTGGAGATCAACACAGACACTATGCATCAGTATGTTGCTACTCCAGCTCCACTCAAGACTATGATGCGCATCTTATCAGATGAGTTGGAGAGAGGAACCAAATCAGTGTACCTGGATGCAACGGAGGCAAGAGTTCACTTCTAGAAGGATGTCACCACAGAGTACATGGACACCATCATGGACTACCAAGATTGGCATCGGTTCGCCACCATCGATCATCGTGAGGATGTTGAAGAGTTGGTCTTCCCACAACTGACTTCGACCTCCCATTAAGCCCACTAGAAACAAAAACACAGCTCTGGGAGCTCAAGAAGATAAAAACAATGACCCCTATCCCAAACAGGCACCTAAACTACTAGTAGGTCAGACCAAAGACCGGGGTTTCACACTCCCACATACAAAAACTAGATATAATTCCTAGCAGAAAGTAGAACACGAGCTAAGCCTAGTTATTCAGAGATAGATCCCACCTCTTCTTACGAAAATTGAATGAAGTTACAGACACATAAACCTTACCCCACCTAACAAGAATGATATCTTGAAGCTTTCATTTCCTAGTTGAGGGTCTGAAGGTGTGAAGAAGATACAACACCATGACCACTCGAGTTCCCAGATCCCAAGGACAAGCCATCAATTTATCTCTGATCCAAACCAACCGAACAAAGGCATACACGCCACTACTTAGCCAAGGTCGTGACCCCAATGAGTCACCATGGAACCCGTCGTGTGCACCTATGTTCTCCTCACTACCAAAATTCATCGCTCACTCGACCAAACAAGAGCACCAAGCTCACCTGTCCATGTGTTTAACTACAGAGTGTGCGATCAGTCTCAACACTCATATGGAATGAATGCAGGGTCAACACATGATCAGGAGTTAAATGTGTGCATGGAGGTTGGGTGAGCCTCGATGGGCACTCATGTGAGAAGTGTACGCCTAGAAGGTTACCCCCATCGAGGGTTTTGAGCACTCTTGCTATGGAGAAATTGCTTGGAATTCTTACATCTTATGAGATGCACATTATGAAAAGAAATCAAAGTATAGTGAAGCTACATTTAAGGCTTCTAAGAAGGTTAAGGCTATTACCAAAAATATCAAGAAAATTCCAAAACCCATCAAGGAAGAGGAAGAGTATTCTAGTAGTGAATTTGATGAATAATTTGCTCAATTTTCCAATAAATTAAAGAGAGGTTCTGGAAAGTATAAAGGAAAACTTCTTTTCAAGTGTTTTGAATGTGGATAAGTTGGACATTTTTTCTGCAAAATGTCCACAAAAAAGAAGTGAAAAGGAGGAAAAAAAGAAGGAGATGAAGAGCAAGGATCAAACTCAGAAATTTCAAAAAGTTAAAGCTCAAAAGAGAAGGAGTTACTACTCTAAAGAAGAAAGTGATATTTTAGATGAAAGGAATAATAAATATTCATTAGAATAATAAGAGAACAATTAATGTGTTCTTATGGATTTTGAGTCCAAATATGAATCAGATCTTGAGGATGGAGAGATTGATTATGAAGGTGAGACCATTACTGAACTTGATGAGATAAGAAAATATATAAACAAAAACAAGCTACTAAAAAAGGAAATACACAAACTAAAGGAGAATAAACCTCCTTTGGTTGATAATTCTTTGAAGACCTAGTCAGATGAGCTTGAGAAATTCAAGGAAAATTCATTGCAACAAAATGTGGTTCAACAAAATAATCTGGCTGAGATGGAGAAAGAAAATGAACCTTTGAAGCAAAATATTGGTGGAGCTCCTATTGCATGCACCCATGAAGAAGACATCATTTGTTTAAAGAGAGAATTAGAAGAAGCAACAATGAAAGAAAATGGTCTCACCAATCAACTAGAAGAATGGAAAGAAAATTGTCACAAACTTGAGGAAGAAATTGTTGCATTAAGAGTCAATCTATCAAAAGTGGAAATTAGAGCATTTTTAAATCAGGAATTTGTCAAGGGCTCTGAAACCTTGCAAAATATTCTCAACATGCAAAGGTCGCCATAGGAAAAAATTGGTTCTGGGTTCAGTTCGCCTCTACAAAATTTCAAAGATCAAGCAAGTACTAGGTATGTAGATGCTTTTAAAGAAAAAGAAAATAACACAAATATTGCAGCAACTAGCAAGAATGTGCAAACAAATGAAGTTGAAATCAAATCAGTAGAAAATCAACAAGTGCAGCAAGAAAGATCCTCAAATTTAACTCCTCCATCATGGAAAAAAAAATTTAGGTATCCTACACTATTTTATGGTTATGTTTTTGCATGTAATAATTTTGGACACAAAGCCATAAATTGTAGGTTGAAGATGTTTCCTAGAAGAAATGTTGATAGATCAAGAGTTTCTCAAGCACCAAATATTTTGGATGCTAATGGAAATAATTATTTTTCTCCACTAATGAGTGAGATCGAGTATTTTAGACGTAATAACTTTGGTCACAAAGCTAGTGAGTGCAGGTCTAGCTTTCCAAACTCTTTCATGCAGCACACTTAAAAGAATTCTAATTAGCAGAAAGTTTAGAAAAGATGGAAGAAAAAGGTTGAAAATTGTGAGTTTTCTTTGATAGCTCATGATAAGCATGAGCAATGGCTGATTGATAGTGGTTTCTCCAACCACATGACCGGTGATAAGAGCAAATTCTTGCAACTAAAAGAGCACAAAAAAGGCAATGTCCGTTTTGGAAATGATGCATTAGTTCCCATCAAAGGTAAAGGAACAATTAGATTGGACAAGAAGGCCAAAGCTCAAAATGTGCTTTATGTTGATGGATTGAAGCACAATCTCCTCAGTGTGAGTAAGATGCGTGATAATGCATATGAGGTGACTTTCAAATCTAAGGAGTGTGAGATCAGAAATTCTAAATCAAGAAAGTTGGTGGCAAAGGCCATTAGAAGTGACAACAACATGTATAGTTTTGATGACACTGGACACAATTGTTGCAATTGTTGTATATTTTGATAATCTAATCAATTTTAGAAATATTGGAGTAGTTAGAGGATTACCAAGGTTGGTTGAAACCAAATAGCACAATATGCAAGTCATGCCAATTTGGAAAACAAACAAGAGTGCATTTCAAATTCGAGGGCTTCACTACAAAAAAACCATTGGAGCTAGTGCATGTAGATGTATGTGGTCCTACAAGGAAGAAAAGTCAAAGAGGTGAGAGAGATTTCATATTATTGTTTGATGACTTCACTAAAGCCACATGGATTATGCTCATGAAAGAAAAATTAGAAGCTTTCAGCAAATTTAAGTATTTTAAGGTACTTGTGGAAAATGAATTTGATTTAAAGATAAAGTGTCCTAGATATGATAGAGGAGGTGAGTTCATGTCCAAGGAAACTGATGATTTTTTTTTAGTATCATGGGATCAAGAGGAAACACTTCAAAGCTAGAACACCACAACAAAATGGTGTAGTTGAGAGGAAGAATATGTTAGTCCAAGATATGGCATGATCTATGTTGGATGAAGCTAGTGTGTCAAATACTTTCTAGGGAGAAGCAACTAAAACAACATTATATTTGGCCAATAGAGTTCTTCTTAGACCCAATAGTGGCAAAACTCCATATGAGTTGTGGAAAGGAAGACCAAAAAAAGTTGACCACTTCAAAATATTTAGGAGAAATTGTTATATCAAGAGGATGAAAGACAAACTTGGAAAGTTCGAACCAAGAGTTGATGAAGGAATATTCCTTGGCTATTCCTTCAAGAGCAAGGGATACAAATGCTACAACAAGAGAACCGGAAAGGAAATCAAAGGTATTGATATTATTATTAATGAAGATTTGCCTAAATCTAATGATTACAAATATGTTGCAGTTGATCATGATTTCATAGAATATGAGGACCAAGAAATTTCTGAAGAAGAGGAAGAAGAGAGAAAGACCTCCAATACAAACAAGGCTCCACCAAGTCCCATCCAAAAGAAGCACCCAGAAATTCAAATTTTTGGAAGCAAAGAGCTTGGAGTGAAAACAAGGAGGAAGTTGTTAGATAGCTTCAATCAAGCACATTTTGCATTATTGTCTTAAATAGAGCCCAAAATCTTCAATGAGGCTAGAGAAGATCAACTTTGGGTCAAAGAAATGAATGAATAATTAGATTAGATTGAGAAGAAAAAGACATGGGAGCTTGTGACAAGGCCAAAGGAAAAAATGTCATTAGAACCATGTGGGTGTTCAAGAACAAGCTACATGAAGAATGAAAAGTGGTAAGGAACAAAGCAAGACTTGTTTGCAAAGAGTATACTCAGGTAGAAGGTATTGATTTTGATGAAACTTAAATGTAATTGTAGCTATATTAGATGCTATAATAATGCTTTTGGCCTTTGCAGGCTAAAAGAAAATTAAATTTTATCAAATGGATGTAAAATAAACTTTCTTTAATGATGATCTAGAAGAGGAAGTTTATATAGAGCAGCTTGAAGGATTTTTAGTGGGTGATGATGAGAATCTAGTGTGCAGGTTGAAAAAGGCTCTTTATGCCTTGAAACAAGCTCCAATAACATGATATTCAAAGCTAGACAAACATATAAAACAATAAGGCTTCAAAGGGGGATCCACGGACAACAATTTGTATATCAAATTTGAAGGTGATCATTTTCTAATAATTGATGTGTATTTAGGTGAAATTATTTTTGGGAGCGATTTGGAGAAGATGGGCCAAAATTTTGCACAAGAAATGCAAAAAGAATTTTAGATGTAAATGTTGGTTTGCATTTTATTCAAGATGATAAAGGCATTTTCTTTTCTCAATCTAAGTATCCTAGAGAGAAATTAAAACAATTTGGCATGGAAGATTGCAAACTAGTGTGTACTCCTATGGTAACCGACTGTAAATTGAGTAAAGTTGATGAATCGCCATAGGTGAATCAGTCCATGTATCATTCTATGATTAGAATTTTATTGTATCTAACTACTTATAGACTTGATATTACACAAGTTGTAGGATTGGTCTCAGAATTTCAATCTAATCCTAAGGAGACTCATCTTAATGCATTAAAAAGGATCTTCAAGTACCTTCAAGGCACTCTTGACTATGGATTATGGTATCCCAAAGGTAAACATTTCAATTTGGTTACTTTTACTAATGTTGATTGGGCTAGTAGTATTAATGACATGAAAAGTACTTCAGGAGCAACTGACTTTCTCGGAGATCTTTTGGTCTCTTGGGCTAGCAAGAAACACAACTCTATCTCTTTGTCCACATCTAAAGCTAAATATATAGCAGCAACCACTTGTTGGACACACATATTATGGATGAAACAAACTCTTCAAGATATGCATGTTGAGTATCAAGAGCCTCTTCCCATCATGGTAGACAACACAAGTGAAATAAACATCTCCAATAATCCATGTATTCATTCTAAGACCAAGAACATACCAATCAAATATCATTTTCTAGGAGACCAAGTGGTCAAAAAGGCTATGAAGTTGGAATATATTTCTTAAAATGAACAAATTGCAGATTTCTTCATCAAGCCACTTCCAAGGGAGCAATTTGAATATCATAGTGAGCAGACGAGTGTTGTTCCTTTTTAAGGGCATTGAGGATTTTTTTTCATGGAGTTAGATATTTTCATATGGCTTCCACTAAGAGCCCTTTCAACTACAAAAATTGGAGAGTGGATGGTGATTGGTTGTTTGCATACTTTTCAAAGAATTATGAATTTTTTGCTTGCTTCTTCTTGCTTCATTTCAAGATGGATCACTTGTTCATGTATATTGCTTCTTCAAGATGGCGTGGTCTCAAATATATTCAGGGGGAGAATGTTTAGTAGCTCAGGGGGAGTAGTTGTTGCAGCCCTTCAAGGGGAGTACTTCATTTTTTGGCTATGTATCACATTATTGTTATGTATTTTCTCTTACCATGTAAAATCCCTTTCCATTGATGTCAAAAGGGGAGAGAGAGTGAGTTGTGTATGCGCTTAGCTTTAGATTTCTATATGTAAATGTACTATTTATTTTCAAAATCTACAGGTTGACATCATTGGCAAAGAGAAATTTTTTTGGCATGTTTGTGTTGCCATTGATGTCACTTATTGAAGTTAGGTACTCATGAGTCCTTGTATATCATCTTGATTCTGTCGTATATTTGTTGATGGTTGTAATGATGATGTAAAATGTTTTCATAGTCTCAGAAAATTTGTAGAAGAGGTTTCATGAGGTGATAAGGCCTCGTCTGAATCTGAGCTACAATTGTGATATAGGTCTATTTGATGATGTGTTTGGAGTCTTGTTGAGTCATGTTGTTGGTTTCTTGATGTCTTCATGGGCTTGGAAGGCTACTTTGCAGGTTGACATGTTCCCCTGAAGCTTTTTTGTAAGTTTCAGTACAAGAATTCTTGTTTTACCTTATGCTCTGCCCTAGTCGCTTAGATAAAGGCTTATGGGATTGAATGCAAATTTCCAATCACTCACTGGTAGGGTTATGCAAGCGACCGGTCAGATCTGAACAATCTTGTATGTGTGACCAAATAAAATCCTAAAAAATTATTTGGATTGCGCACAAATACTTAGAATTAATTTGTTTTTAGAAGAGTCTATGGTTCAAATTTTCCAGAAAATGGTTGAGACAAGTCATGGGGTCTCTAGAAGGTAATTAAAATTGCCATTATTAAAATGCTAATGGGATAAGTGGCTTGATTTACTAAAGAATTCTAGTTTCATCAAATTTGATGCATGTGAAAAGGCTTTGAGTGAGATTAATCACCTGTAGAATTAATTGATTTAATCACTTTCAGAAATTACAAATATGTGGAGAGAGGTTGCTCATTTGGTTGGTTCTCTAGTAGTGTGAGTGAGTAAGTGTACATGTAGAGAATGTACACAAACCAATGATTGTAGCAATGATCTCACGGCTTTAGTATTGCAATCTGTGCTTCAAAAATTATTTTTTAGGAGTGTTTCAGAGTTTTGTTCAGAGATTGAAGATTAGTTTGGAGAGTGTATGTGGAGAGAATTTTTCTCTCATTTGGAGTGTGAAATTGTGGCTGCATGAGTGTGTTTATTTGTTTTTAATTTTGCTTATGAAACTGTGTTTTTATTTCTAAATCATATTTCCTTGTAACAAAATTTTTTGTACTTGGAGTGGGGGCTTCAAGCTAATTTCATGTTGATTGTCTATTGTAGGAGTAGGTGCTCCAAGTTGGTTGTGGCCAACATTTATCATTTCAATCAAGGGATGGGTGCTCCATTGTTAGTGGTGGCTAGCTGAAGTAATGTAAATGAGAATATTTTGGAGTAGATAATAAAGAAGAAGATTTTTACACAGTATTTTGTCACACTTCATGTTCACTTCTTGTTCCACTTACCGAAGTGCCAAAATGTTAACAACTGTGAAGTGTACTCATCATTAAACACATACTAAAACATCCCTGAAGAATGGAAAAAAAACTACCCTGAGTCAATTCTGGAGAAGGTTGACTGAAAGCCTAAATTTCAAGACCAACGCTCTTTGCTCCACTACTTTCCTGTGCTAATGGCAAACCACGATTCTTTGACCTAGCATTGCTAGCACTGGTTTTGATATGAAATCTCGCATTGAACCTCTTCTAACAGGTTTTCTAAAAATGGAGGAGAATCTTTGTATGCTAAAAAATTCAGGAAAATAGTGAGTTGGATGTCGTTGGGTAGAGATATGGTCGATCTCTCCCATTTGGATTTCTTAATCCTGCCTTTAAGGGCCTTCACCTTGATATGTGGATTTTCCTCCATCTTTTGTGGATCCCTAACTCCCTCTCCTTTCCTATAAATCAAATCCCCTCCATTCCCAAATGGTTGGTCATTGATTGGTTGCATTCATATGTTGAGATTATGCCCAAATGTTGCCCATCTAACTTGGAGAAGGAGTGCTTGAAGAGTCTTGGCTTGGACTTGGAAATCCAGCAAAAGGAGGTCTCCAACATCAAGGCAATGATTGTATGATTCCATTTTTTATTTATTAATATATACATCTCATGTTCACTTTCCATAAATGTTTAAATATTTATGCATTTAGCCTAATACTCCTTGATCTATGAAGTAGTTTATGTTTGAAATATACTATGTATGCTCTTATTGTATTGTCCTTTGATCTCGCTTGCAGGTACTCAGACATAAGGAACAAGTAATAATCGAATCTGGAAGATAAGGGATCAAAGTCATCATTAAAGGATTGAGAAATTAGCATCATAGCGAGGTTGGCTTCGCTCTCTCTCTCTCTGCATTTTTAAACATAAGCTAGGAAAGTCTACATTAGTTTGTTCAGTTTGTCGCTAGACCCACTCATCGAGCTAGAGAGATCATCTTTGTCTGCAAAGGGGATTTATCTTCACAAAAAAATGGTGACTCTGTTGGGGAAGCTATAGCCTCTTCAATCTCTTTTCTTGATTTGGTATTTTGATCAGTTTGACCATCCATTGAATTATCAGTTAGTCTGAGTCTGTATAGGTCAGCACATTAAATGATCACTGCTTTAGAGTGTTAGGTTTGGAATTTTTGTTGAATTCTTTTTATTTTTTCCCAAATTTCTCGCCCAGCCTGTTTTTCCCCTGAAAAATCACACTATCAGCATGTTTTTACTTAAAACAATCACCTTGAAACCACTTTCAGCACGAGTTTGGCTTTGGCAGTTGCACTGATCTTAGAGATTTGAGAAAAACTAGGGTTTCTTCCTTAGAATCCAGTGTGTCCTAGCCTTTGAAGGTCTTTTTTTGACCGTTGTGTCTAGATTGACCAATGTTTTGTCTGTTTGTCTTGGTTAATTAGCAAATTATTCTCTTTGGATTTGAAATGCTTGAAGTGAAAATTTGATTGAATTCTAGAGTTTCTAGGTCAATTAATCATCACTTTCTCTTTGTTTGTGTCGCTGAGAAATTGCTTTGTTGATTGATTGAGTCTTGTTTTCTGTGGAATCATTGAAAACATCAGTTTTCATTTGTTTTAGCTTATATTTCACAAAGTTGTTTTTCAAGTTGCATTTGGAAATCATCTTTGTTTTTTAACAAGCATATTAGATTACATTGTTTGATTTTCAAGTTGAAAAGAGTGCATTGTTTATTTGTTCAAAAAGAAAAAGTGAAAGATATTTTCATTTAGGTGTTTTTGAATTGGATTTGGTGTTGCTTTGGTTGATGCATTAGTTGCATTAGAGTATTTGAATCAAATTTTCATTTTTCTTTAGTTGATGTTTTATTTGCATTAGAGCATTCAAAAATAAAATAAAAAACATCATTTATATAAGTGCATCTTAGTAAAAGTGAAAATCATTTTGCTTTCGAAAAGCTGCATTTAGGATAGCGAAAAGTGAAGATCATTTTTACTTTTTGGCATTGCATTTAGAAAGTGAAAGTGAAATTTAGTGGAAGGCATGTTGTTTGATGCATCTTGTTTGATGCATTAATGATTGAAACTTCTTCCCTTGATTAGTCTAGCCTTCATCGCAATGGAAAGTTTTCTTTTGCCATACAATTACATATTAGGCATTCAGGTGACATCATGTTGAGCCCAAAATTGAAACATAATTCAAGATAAACATTAAAATTTACTCAATTAACCTAAGGAGCATTTGGAACTTAATGCAAACATTTAGAGGTCTAGGCTAGAGACGTGTTCCAATGTCTATAAACCTAGCAACTATTGTTATCTTCTAGCTTTGTATCCTAGGGGTGAAATCCCCTTCCATTTATGAAAGTATATAGGATCATTCTCTAGTACTCTCAGGTATATCGAAGGTGCTCCACGTATGCCAAGTATATGGGAACACTCTCATCAAATGGTTATGCTTTATACCATGCTAACACGGATTTGTGCTCCCCATACAGATGTGTATATATTGGGAAACCCCACTAGGTTTCTATCCTTTAGCCATAGGTATCCAAGTCAGCTACCTTGTTAACGTGATACACTGAACACAACATTCATAGAGATTGGTTGTCATACGTCAAGTCCTTGGTTCCATCTAAGGTGTATATAGTGGTTCACAGAAACTTGGTAAACCCTCTTCCCTAGATTACTCTTTTTTATTTTTATTTTTTGTTTTTAAGTTCTAAAATTTACTGCCCTCGATAAAATTTCTTACCCATGGAGTTATCCTTGGCATCATTGTGCCTTATTAATGGTAAATTTTAATTGAAGCTCAAATAAATCACCTCCTCTCTTTTTGTTTCTGACAAAAGGTCATCGTGGAAAAACCGTCAAGTTTGCCTCACATATCCCCTTCACTGTCTTACACTGAAGGGTCACCACAAGGAGTCCCAATCTCAAGAATTTTCCCGAGTATTCATCCCCTTGCTTCTTGTCCTCCACCTTAAGAGTCATTGTCATCATCTCAGGAATATGACCCATAAAGTCTTGAAGTTCCTCAATAGTTCTTTTTGTTTACCCTCTACTTTATGATCCTTTGGTGATATCTCATCAATGCCCATATATTCTATTTGATAATCCTGACGTACCTTTGGAACTTTCTCCTTGTTCATTTTGGATTCCTCCTCACCAACTGTTTCCACTCATGGAATGAGAAGGTGATATTCCAACCTCTCCTTGAGATCCTCCTCCAGAAGTCTCAACGACCCATACTCCGGGTATTTTTGATGAATATGAATATCATTTTCCACCTAAAGTCTTTCCATATATGTCCTCTCCTCATATGGGGAGTAGGCCAACCCCACCACCTAAAAGTAGTGAACCTTTATTCCTACTTGGTTATACCTCTCAAGTTAGTTTGAGATATTTGTAATAACACCTTAGTATAAATACTTCACAATTCAAAGTATGTAGTGTGGATTCTTAGACATTTCTATAGACTTCTTGATTGAAGATTGTCAAATCTATTGGAGCATTGACTGAGCCAGCAAGATGGATTGATGAATAAAGACCCAATATTTCAAAGGATTCATATGCAAAGTGAAGTGTAGACAAGTATTTTCTCATGTTGATGTGTTCTCTTAAAGTTTTTTCATATTGTTTTTCTAAATCTGAATGCCATAACTGGAAGTATTATATCATAATTTGTTTAATTACACTCTGCTATAACAGTTAGGCAAATATATGTTTTCTAAAAATAATATAAGTCAAGGAATTCTTAATTGCTCCTTAGTTCAAGTTGTTTCTTTTAATCTATAGCAAAGAATTCTTAATTGCCCTTTGTTTCCGATTACCCCCTTGTTCCTTGTTTCAATCCCGATTTGAGAATTATTAATTGCTCTCTCACCCTGGTTAAAACCTTTTCCATCCCCCTGGCCTAAAGACTTGCACTCTACTCTGCTATCTTGCTTGCCCACTATTCCTATAAAAGAAAATCAAAAGCCTTTCAAACAAAAACTAAGAAGGATTAATCTTGTCTTATTACCTGCGATAGAAAAAGAAAGTCAAACGATGTATGATGCTAAAATAATTACACCATTCAGATTTTATGATTGGGTCTCAAACTTAGCACCAACTAGAAATAAAACTAGTGAGATCAGACTCTGTGTGGATCTCAGAAACCTCAATAAAGTATCACTGAAAGACAATTACCCTCTTCCCAAGATGGATCACATTTTGCAGAGAGTAGTTGGATCAACCAAAATCTCATTGTTGGATGGATTTTCTGGTTATAATCAAATCTTAGTTCATCTTGATGACCAACCCAAAACTGCCTTTACTACTCCTTGGGGCACTTTTATGTATGTGAAATGCCTTTTGGGCTAATGAATGCAGGAGCCACTTTCCAGAGGGCTATGGATATAGCCTTTGTTAAAGAAATTCATGATTTCCATGCGATATATCTAGATGACATTACTGTGTTTACAAAGCCAGACAATCAACATTTAGATCATCTAAGGAAAGTCTTTATTAAATGCAAGAAGTTTGGAATCTCCTTGAACCCCAAAAAGTCCTTGTTCGGGTTAGAGGTGTAGAAATTTCACCTGTAGAACAAACCGATATATGCAATGTCCTAAAGCATAATACTTCTTCTACTTCTACAAAACATTAAGCGGAAGCATAATTGAATTCATGAGCAACATCAAGTAGAAACATGCATAACTGATCAAGAGAAATAATCACACATAACATAGAATATATCACTGGGGAAAGAACCAACATAAAACCCCAACTCTGTATTATCAATCAAGTGGATATCCTCAACAACATGCAAAAAGAATCAGCTCAATAGTTATCCTTCTCTCTCTGTAATCAGAAGATGATTATCATAGACTACCTAGGCCTCAATATATAGGCCACAAGTCCTCCAATCTCCTATAATACGTATTTCTCTTAGAAATAGATCCTTCTCCATGCAAGGAATACTTACTAGAAATATCCAAGCATCTGATAGTACACTGTCCCTCATCTGATCTCAACTGGGTCTCTGTCAGAATTGATATGCTACAGTTATCCATGAGTGAATCGTCAGTTATCTAAAATAATAGTTGTCACATGCATGCAAGCATTAACAAACTATATTTTATTATTTTAACAACTTGTTAAAATAATCTATCTGGACTTGACTAGTTAGAACTAAGTGAACTGATTCTCTCATTATAGAACTCATACTTATTCCCTCAATCAATGGACGAAATTAGGGATAAATTCCTCAATTAGTGGGACAACTCATGTGCATGCTCACAAAGACTTCGAATTCGAATTTCCTTAACTAATTAACTCAACTGAATTAATTAATTAATATTTCCAATTGTTGTTAAGACCAAAATTAATTTTAGTTCCTATAGATAGACTCGGGACTGCTATAAATAGGAAGGGACCCAAAATGCTATTTTTAGAACTTTCTATTTTTAGCAGTTTCACCTCTCACCCAATGTGGCCAATGACCTCACTGGGCAAACTGCTATTTTTAGACATGCTATTTTTAGCAGGTCTATTTTTAGCACATTCTAAATTTAGCATTTCTTGTTGCACATTTTTCAACAAGAGGAAGGAAAGTTATTAGGTCATATAATCTCGAAGGATGGTATAAGAATAGACCCTGCAAGAATAGAAGCCATGTTACAAATAAGACACCCCAGGAACATTAGAGAATTACAAGATTTCTTAGGAAAAATCATTTTTCTTAGAAGATTTATATCTAACCTATAAGGATTAATTAGATCACTTACCAATATGTTGAAAAAAGACTCCACCATTAAATGGACTGTTGAGGCTAAGAAATCCTTTGAAGACATTAAACTAGCCTTAACTAAAACACATGTACTAATAAGTTCCAAGTTTAATAGAGATTTCATTTTAATTTCATTTGCTTTAGAGCACACAATAGCCACAGTCCTATTACAGAAAAATAACTAAGGCTATGAACAACCCATTGCTTTCTTCAGCAAAGCCCTAAGAGATGCCCCCTTAAAATACAACATAATAGAAAAACGGGCCTTGGGTTTGGTCAAAGCCATTAAATATTTTAGGGTATACATCTTATATTCTCACATAGTAGCCTACGTTCCTAATTTAGTAGTAAAAGACATCATAACTCAGGATGGTCCTGATGGAAAGAGGGGAAAGTGGATTGCTACTATCTTAGAGTATGATATAGAAATTAAACCTACAAAGTTAATCAAGGGCCAAGGTTTAGCCAAGCTCGTGGCTGAATCGAACTGTCAGGCCTTGGATACTAACTTTATTACAACAATAGATAATGAAGAGGAGATGATGACTCCACTAATCAACCAGGCCATTCTTGAATCACCATGGTACACTGATATTTGTTATTTTTTATTAAATTTACAAGCTCCTCCTCCATTATCTAAGACTAAAAGCAGGTTACTAAAGATGAAATCCTCAAGATTTTGTATATTAGACAATGTTTTGTTTTGGAGATACCATGAAGGTATTCTTCTCAATTGCTTATTAAAAGAAGAAGCTGACAAAGTTTTACAAGAGTTTCATGCAGGTGACTGTGGAGGACACCTTTACTGGAAGACTACTGTAGATAAAATCCTTAGAGTTGGTTTCTACTGGCCTACCTTGTTTTCTGATGTCAAGAAATATGTGACCTCCCGTCACAAGTGTAAAAATTTTGAGGGAAAGAAAAAGCTCTTACCATTACGCCTCAAGCCAATCTCTACTGAAATACCTTTTCAATGGTGGGGTCTAGACTTCATTGGTGAAATTCACCCACCCTCACCTACCCAACACAAATGGATCCTTACTGCCACTTACTGCTTTAAAAAATGGATAGATGACATACCTTCAAGGCAAACCATAGATATTGTTATCATAACCTTCCTTGAAACCAATATTCTATCAAGATTTGGATGTCCAACTAAGCTCATTACTGATAATGCAGCAGCCTTTAAATCCAAAAGAATGGTAGATTTCTGCAATAAATACCATATCACCCTTGGTCATTCCACAACATATTACCCCCAAGGTAATGGATTGGCAGAATCCTCAAACAAAAGCATAGTAAATATCATCAAGAAGTTACTAGAGGACAATAAGAAAACTTGGAATAGAAAGCTATTCAATGCCTTATGGGCAGACAGATTGACTACTAAGAAATCAATTGGTACTTCTCCCTATCAGCTAGTTTATGGAATGAAAGTTGTCTTTCCATCCTCTTTGGGAGTGCTAGTCATGAAGATACTTCAATAAATATAGGTTGAAGCAAATAGTATCCAAAGAAGAATCAACCAAACTATTCATCTACAACAAACAAGAGAAGATGTTTATGTCAAGTCTCAAGTTGTGCAATAAAAGATAAAAAGCAAATTTGATAAGATACCCAAGGCTGAAGATTTCTACATTGGTGACAAAGTGCTAAAGTGGTACTCAAGGAGGGAAGATAAAGGAAAACATGGGAAATTTGATTTCCTATGAAAAGGTCCCTATGTCATTTATGCCTATAGAGGAAGTAATTATTTCTTCTTGAGAGAAATTGATGGTATAGATGCAAAAGGTGGGCCAATGAATGGTCAAATGCTGAAACATTACTTTGAACCTAATTACCAATTTTCATTTGTATATATTCTATTTTCAAAACTCTATTTTGGATTGGATAATGATCTTTGAGGTTGAAGCCTGAAGAGAAGGCTCTAAGCTTTAAAGAATTCACTATCATAAGTATCAATAATGCAGATTCACAGAAGGACACTTTGCAAGGCAACATCAACAACAATTCAAAGGCTACTAATCTCTAAAGTTCTTCACATTTCATAAGGAAATGCCATCCCCAAGTGGAGCCACTGTTAGTTTCCTATAACAACAGCAGTGATAATTTTGAATGTCTAAGGTTAAGCCTTGTAATATAGTACATACCTTTGCTTTCTGCAAATGTTTTACATACTCTAAAAATTAAAAAATGTAAAGAGGGTATGTCCTAAAAGAAAAATAAAAAGACAAAAGAATAAGAGAAGGTCAAGAAAAATGAAAGCATATGAACCCTAAAAACAAAAAGACCATGAAAGTGTGCAAGTCTAAATGCCACTACTATTTACTTTTATGCATAGTAATGATTGTGTGCAAATTTTCAAAAAGACAGAGAAGGTTACAACAAAAGAAAATCTGGATGTGATTTGGGATCAATTTCTTAAAGAAAATGGCCCTAAAAACTACAAACTCCCTCTTAGAAAAAGATCACTTAGACTGATGGGATAGGTAGCTGGGAAAGAAACAGAGACTGCGCAAGGCTAGGGTTCGAGCGAGTTGCAGAAGGTGCTCCCCATGGAGGGCTGCAGAGGAGGGAGATCTTCTCCCTCCTTCAAGGAAGTTGTGGCTAATAGAGGCAAGAAACCTCTAGAATCTACAAAAGGAACTAAGGGAGAGGGAAAAGAAATCATGGAAGAGGAAATAACAGGAGGCCATTCCGAGGGAATCAATGGCACAAAGGACAAAGATGGAGAAGACAAAAAACAGGAAACTAAAGAGAAGAAACAAAAGGGACCCTGCAAACCCAAAGTTGAAATTACTCCTAGATTTGTTTTAAATGATCTTGCCCTGCAGGCATATAGGGACCACATACAGACATATGCTATTATCTGTAAGATTATGGGAATATGGCCCACTGAAAAAGCTTTACATACTTGAATCAAATATCACTGGAAACCTAAAGGGAGTATAGACCTTCATCTTGGGTCAAAGGGCTCCTTTACGGTGGTATTCATGAATACTAAAGACAAGGACAAAGTCTTTGAAGGTGGACCCTACTTCTTCACAGTAGCTGGACTCTACATGAGGCCTTGGATCATGAATTTTGTCCCGGAGCGGGAAACTTTTACATCGGTACTGGTCTAGGTAAGACTTTATTCCTTACCTCTTGATTACTGGCAAAATGAATCGCTAATGGCCATAGGCAATAAATTAGGACGCTTTGTCAAAATTTCTGAAGCCACATGAAGAAGGAAATACACTTCATTTGCTAGAATATGCGTGGAAATGGATCTATCAGGAGCCTTACCAGATGAAGTGATCCTAGAAGTCTTTGATGAAGAATGGGTACAAACAGTAGACTACGAGCATATTCCCTTCAGATGTTGTAGATGTCATGAGCACGGACACCTATTTAGGGACTGTCCATAAGGGAAAGTAGGACATTAAGGTAAATACAATAAAGGAAACAGACAGCTTTCAGAAAGTAGTCTATCGAGGAAAAGGTAGCAAGAAAGGAACAAAGAAACATCAAGATGAAGGACGTAAAGGTAAACAAAATAAGTTCCAAGTTCTAGAGGAAGAGGAAGAAAGATCAAAGGAAGACCAAGCCACAAAAGGAAAGGATGGAGAAAAGAGAACAAAATATGAAGATGACCAAAATCAGAAAACTGGGCATCAGACAGAAACCATAATGAGTGAAATAGAAACTGAGATGGATCAAGAAATGACTCCTAGTGAGATGGATCTGGAAGACCATGAGTTGCAGGAGATACTTGATAAGGAAAACCTAGATCTGGAAGGGTTCTTGTTCCATGGAACCACAGGAGGAGTGGATTCGGTACCCCAAGAAGAACTAAATAAAATCCAACAGTTGTTTTTATGGAAAACACAATCTAAAGCGTTGGGAAAAGGGAAAAATTCAGATAAATAGGAAAAGCTGCTAAAAGCAATCCTAGGAATAGCCACAAAAAACCCAGGTAAAAAAAGAGGCAGGAAAAAGCATAATGAACTCTTGATGGAGTGTGGCAAGCTAATGATAGACTTAGGTAAGATGAAAGATCTTGCCAGCTCCTCTTTTACAAATCTTTAATTATCAAGTTTATTTCTTGGAATATTAGAGGGCTAGGGAGTAAAAGAAAGCAAAGAATACTCAGCAATAGAATGAAACAAGAAATGTCGAACATGATCTTTATCCAAGAAACAAAAAGTTCCATTCAAAAAATCAGACAAATCCATAGCAAATGGCTCGGTAAATTCGACTTTCTAGAAGTTAAAGCAGAGGAAACTGCGGGGGGAATCCTCACTCTTTGGAATCCTCACAAACTAAGTGTTATAGATGCTGAGGCTACCAGGAATTATTTATCAATTATCATCCAACTGGAGGGAGACAGGCACCACTATCTTGTAACCAATGTTTATGGTCCTCAAAGAATAGATGATAAACTCAAGTTCCTAGATTCACTGAAGGATCTCAGGGACAGACATATAGGAGTACCTTGGATCATGGGAGGGGATTTCAATATGATCAAGTCTTTGTTTGAGAAAAAGGGGGAATGAGGATCCTCAGTAAAGACTCATTGGAATTTCAAAACTTTGAGGAAAGGATGAACCTTGTAGAAGCTGAAATGAATACTGGCCTATTTACTTGGAATAATAAAAGAGGTGGAAATTCTCAAGTAGCCTCGAAGTTAGATAGATTCCTAATCTCTGAGAATATGATGTTAGAAAATAAGGAAATAACAACTGAAATTCTCCCCTTTGGGGGCTCAGATCACTGGCCAGTTCAAATGGAGATCAAAGGTATGGACATTCTCAGAAATAGACCTTTCAGGTTTGAAAATATTTGGCTCTCACACCCAAATTTCTTCAACAATATCAAAAATTGGTGGACAGAATACTTACAGATTCAAGGAACAAGAATGTTTCTTCTGCATAAAATATTAAATCATATCAAACTCAAACTAAAAGATTGGAACGGAAATGAATTTGGAAATATTTTTGCAGAAAAAAAAAAATCAATTGAAAACAAAATTAAGGAACTCAACCAGGCTCTAATCAAGGAAGGTTTTGATAAAGTCAAAAGAAATCAAGTTGAGAAATACCAGCATGAGTGGGATAATCTATGCAAACAGGAGGAAGTCTTTTGGAAACAAAAATCTAGAGGACAATGGCTGAAGGAAGGGGAGCGTCATACAAAGTTTTTTCACAGGTCCACTATGGAAAATAGAATGCATAATAGAATATCTTCAATCAAAAACAAAGAAGGGGATATTCTTACTTCACATGAGAATATTGAAGCGGAGTTACTACGACACTTTAGGAGTATTACCCAGGAAAATAACTTGTACAGAGAACAGTCTATTCAAGAGGTAACTAGAAATATACCAAAGATGGTATCCAGAGAGGATAATTTCAATCTAAATAGACTAGTTTCTGAAAAAGAGAGAGATGATACCCTCAAAGAAATGCAGAATGGAAAAGCACCAGACCCATATGGATTCAATGTGGACTTTTTCAAGGCATGTTGGAGTATTGTTAAACAGGATATCTTGAATGTGGTGGAGGATTCCAGAGTGAATAGTACGATCCTGAAAGTGTTGAATACCTCCTTTATCTCCCTTATACCCAAGCAAGAGGATCATCAAAACCCTGATAAGTTCAGACCAATTGCTCTGTGCAATGTGGTCTATAAAATTATATCCAAAGTAGTGGAAAACAGACTTAAGCCTTTGCTTCCCACCCTAGTTTCAGGGGAACAATCAGGATATGTGGAAGGCAGACAAATTTTAGACAACATCATTCAAGCTCATGAGGTAGTTCATTCGCTAAAAAGAAAAAAGAAGGCCGGCATGATCATGCAATTAGATATTTCCAAAGCATATGACAAAGTAAACTGGACCTATATGGAACAGGTTCTTAAGGCCTTTGGTTTTGATCGTAATTGAATCAGATGGGTAATTGCCCTTGTCACCTCCTCTAGCTTCTCCATTCTGGTGAAAGGCTCTCCCTCTGAGATTTTCAGTCCTTCTAGAGGCCTCAGACAGGGAGACCCACTCTCTCCTTTTATTTTCATTCTTATGATGGAAGGACTTGGCAGGGCCATTAAGCAAGCTAAAGCAGAAGGTAAGATTAAAGGCCTTCTACTTTCCGAGAATGGTCAAGCTCTTACTCATCAATAATGTGTAGATGACACAATGTTGTAAGGAATCCCTACTGTCAAAGAAGCTTCAGCTTATAAACATATTCTAAATTCTTTTGCCAGGGCCACAGGTATGGAAGTAAACCTTTCCAAATCAAAAATCTTTTTCTTTAATACCAACTTGGCAATCCAAAGGAATATTTCCATAATTCTAGGCTTTCAAAGGGATTCCCTTCCCTCAAAATATTTGGGTATCCCTCTTACAGATAAACCATTGCTCAAAAGCATTTGGGAACCCTTGATGAATAAGTTGCAGGACAAAGTTAGCAAATGGACCTTCAAATCCCTAAATCTGGCAAGCAAGTTTGTTCTTACTAAGGTTGTTTTACAAGCCATCCCTATCTTTATGTTATCTGCCCTCCCAGCTTCGAAAGGAGTCCTTCAGCAACTAAGAAATATTCAAAGAAACTTCCTTTGGGGAAAGGATGAAAATAAGAAGAAATGGGCTTTAGTGTCTTGGGAGAAACTTTGTAGACCCAAGGACCATGGAGGTCTAGGCTTGGACAACCAGGAAATTCTCAGCAAGGATTTAGGGGCCAAACTTTGGTGGCTCTGGGTTCATAACCCAGAGACTCCTTGGGCTAGCATCTGGAAAGAAAAATATGCCACATTCTGGCAAACAAATGATCTTATTAGAATGTCAGGGAACATTAAGGGTTCATATATCTGGAACAAAGCCTAGGAAAATAGAAGATTAGTTCAAGATAATAGTTTATGGGAAATAAGAGAAGGGAATCAAGCTCTCTTTTGGGAAGATAAATGGCAACAGGAACCAATTCTGTTAAACGAGAACTTCCTTGAGCTCAAACAGGAGACAGACTCGCAAGGCTTAATTAAAGTCATGGACTTCTAGGATAACACCCAGACAATTGGGAAATGGAGAATCTAGAAGAATATGGAGTACATAAATAATAGACTTTTGAACATTAAAGCAGAGGAACTAAAAAATATGGTGGAATAGAGGAAAATCTTAGTTTCTGAAGGGAAAGACCAACTAAGATGGGGCAAGAATCAAGAGGGCACCTTTAATCTCAAAGAAGCTAAAGGAATTCTACTGGATCTGAATCCCCAAGCTCTGGATAAAATCTGGCAAAAACTTTGGAGGCATCAGGGGTGAATGAAAATCAAACTCTTCATGTGGTTGGTTTATCACAGGAAAATACTAACGTGGGATAACATTAGGAAAAGAGGTGTTCTAGGGACTTCCAGATGTCCTCTATGTGGAATGCAGGAAGAAACGATTGAACATCTTCTTAATTACTGTTATTTCACTTCCTGGTTATGGGACATATTTGCAAAAAAAATCTACAAACTGACAGGGACAGAGGAAGCATCTTCAAAATCCTCATCAGCTGGAGAGGAAATTTCTCAGAACATGAAATTCTCAACTCATCTTGGACCCTTACACCAAGCTTTATCATATGGAATGTTTAGAAGGAGAGGAATAAAAGAATTTTCAAGGAGGAGAAGAATCCCCCACATGTACTGTTGGAGAAAATTCTGAAACAACTTAAGGAAACTGTAGGCTCCACTATTACAGCCACCATTCTAATCCTCCCTCAGATCGGGAAAGAAACATTCTCATACAATTATGGCTGCAGAATCTTGCTCTTCAGGGTCTTAACAGAAAGGTTATAGCACGGGATAGAGAGCAGGATTTCTGGTAGCCTCCCCCGACTGGATACCTAAAATTCAATATTGATGGGGCAGCTAAAGGTAATCCGGGGTTGGCCGAGTATGGAGGAGCGCTCAGGGATGATAAAGGATGTATCATCTTCATTTTCCATTGTCATCTCAGCATAGCCACCAATAATTTGGCTGAACTCATGGTGTTGGAGCAATGCCTTGAGTCTCTAAATCAGGAGAACTGTTGCAATGGGATTGTGGAAGTAGATTCAGAGATATCCATTAACTCAGTGAAAAGAATTAGTAATGGATCAGTGCCAGAGAAAGTCTCCAAGCACTAGAAATTAATCAGGGTTTTCCAGAGAATTCAGAATCACCTACAAAACTTGCGTACGGTCACCTTCCAGCACGTTCGCAGAAAGGCCAACAAGCTAGCTGACCTGTTAGCCAATCAGGGGGTTAGCAATACAGATGTCAATGTTATGATAAGATGGAAGGAGATGACACAAAGCAGATTAAAAACTATATGTAGTGAACAGCAGGAGGAAGACATTAGAGTCTTTAGACATAAGGTCCTGGAAGCAAACCCTTAATTTTGAAGCCTTTGCATGTGTTTTCAGAATCTAGATCATAGGTCCTTGAAGAAGGGTCAATCATCGAAGGGTGATATATACCTGAGAAGAAGTAAGAGTGTTGGCATTGAGCTACAGGGAATACAAATTCAAGCTAGAAAGACAAGCAATATTGAGGGGGTTTTTAGGGTGTCCTTATGTTGGAAGTTTCAATAGTGTCGATGGCGGTTTCCGCATCCTAATTTCTATGAATGGGTCAAGGCGGATAGAAACTGGAACAGGTAGTAAACTGGAGTCCATTGGTTGCTGTGAAGCCAGAGGTTTTCTGGGCTAGTTCTCTATACAATGCCCTGAGCTGTTTCTCATGATCGCAACGTGAAAAAGTGGTAAGTGGTTTTAGCTGTTTGGTTGCGATACCATACACGGTACTCCATGTGGCGGTGGAGGCTGGGGGAATACCACCCTCCCCCGCACATTAATGTGCACCGAGGTAGGTGGTTGTGATATTTATTTCAACCGTTGGATCATCCAAGCTAGATCAACGATTAGGATAAGTCGTGCAAGTCTACGGGTCCCTTTGGTATTTGGCGGACTACTTGTCAAAGTGTTTTGATTCCGTGCTGTTGGATCAGATAGACAATTTCAGTTGAGATCAAAGGAATGTATTGATTTGATGTTATATACCTAGGGGGGTTAATATGGGGTTCCGAGGGAGGTACCCATGGTAATAATGTAATAATGGGATGGGCCATAGTAATAAATAAGGTGGTTAACCCATGTCATGTAAGGGACCACAAGTGGTTATAATAATGTAAGGGGCCCATGGTATTAGTTGATGGTATGAGGAAACCATGGTAATGATGCATGGTATTGTATGTATGAGGATATAGAGGCTAGAGACTCCACATGGAGAGATATGAAGAGAAGTAGTCTTGTATGAACAGGCATATGGCTTGTGGAGTATTCTCCTTCCTTAAGGAGTGAATGTATGGTGTTGCCTTACCTTAAGGGTTTGATCAATAAAGATTCATTTCATATTATATCTGGGTTTATTTGCATATTTTCTTATCAGATCTATAATATTCTTGGGTTATTTCTATTATCATAATATTATTGGGTTAGATCTACAACAAGTGGTATCAGAGCACTTTCTTGGGCACAAAAGTGGAGAATTTTTTTAATTTTTTTGCAGGATTTCAAGGGCGGCGAGTTTTCAGATCAGATTTGTACATTTTGGTTCAAGATATGCAAAATCTGATTGCATATCTGTATTTTTTGTGAAAAAATAGCCGATTTAAAAAAAAAATCAGTCAAATCGGAGTCCGGATGAAGGAGATATCGCTGATTTAAAAATCAGTGGGGCTGCAGATAATTTTTCAGGGCAGCGAGTTTGGAGCGCAGATCTAGACGTCCTGGTGTAAGATATACAAAATATAATTGTAGATATGGATTCTTTGTGGAAAAATACCCAAATTCAAAAAAAAAAATCAGTTGGATCGGAGTCCGGGTGAGGGAGATATCGCTGATTTAAAATCAACTCTTTTTTGCAGAAATTTTGGGTGATGGTGGGAAAGTAGCAGCGCAGATCTGAAATTCCAGTGCCTGGATCAGGATTTCTATCACATGGGTAGATGCAGAATGATTGTTCCATTTCTAAAAACAGGTCATAATAGGGATTCTTAGCAATATTGACTAAATTGTGACAATTTCAAATTTTAGCCAAGTAAGTGAATTTTTTCAAACCTTCATGGCTTCTAGCAAGGAATTTTTTACAAGGAATGATAGTGGTATGACTATTGAAGAACTCATAAAGGGAAAAAAGCGTATATATGGGACAATTTGGAGGGATTCAGTGTGGTTTAGTCTCAATGATGAGGCTGCCAAATGGTGGTACTCACTTGACAAAACGCAGTTGGCCAAACTTTCAGATGCAGAATTTGAAAAAGTCCTTTTGGACAAATGGTCTCGGGCTAGAAAAAAGAAGAATGAGACACATAAGGGGTTAATTGCTACAGGTATCTCCTTACTGCAGGTTCATCAATTGATTCAGTAAGAGAAGATCATTGTTTCTATCAATCCTAATGGTAAACATAATTTCATCAATGTTAAATTGACAAACAAATTGCACGTCCGAGCAAAACATATTGAAAATACACAGGTTGATGATAAGGATGTTCAAATTTATAAGGATTTGAAACTTTCTATGGATAAGTATGTGTTTCATGGTGATTTTTATGCTTCAGATATGGATACTATGGATGTTGTTTTGGGATATCCTTGGATGGAATCCGTAGGTACTATCAATATTAATGTATAGAAGAAATTCCTGAAGCTATGGTATAAAAAGAATAAAATTACATTACAGGATATTTCCATCCATAAACAGGTAGAGCACATGAAGGCTGAAGCAGAAGATGTTCAAGGGACTGATATATTAGATGATGAGCCTTTAATGATCGACAACCAAACACAAACAGAGGCTGCAGAAGAAAAGATTACAGGTGATGATACATCAAAGGAGGGCTCAATGATTGAAGTCATATTGAAAAAGAAGACACCACAACAGGCACCACAACAGGGTGAAGTCAAGCAAAAGCCATCGTGGGTTAAAACTTCAACATATCATCACCCACATCACCCAGCAAGACAACCATCAAGATAGAAACCAAGTAGTCACATGAGGGAGACAAAGGAGAGACGATCCACCTACTACACAGCAACAGAGAAGAGCGGCCACGGTCAACTTCCATCTCAAGCGAGCGAGGCACCAGCGAGATCGAGGGTTCACCTTTCTCTTGGATGGCTAGATGCACGTGCATGGTATCCGTGGACTACTCTTTTGAGTAGATCTTATTATTTGTGTTCTTCCATGTTTCGGGGACGAAACATGCTAAGGGGGGTGGAATGTTATATACCTAGGAGGGTAATATGGGGTACCGAGGGAGGTACCCAAGGTAATAATGTGGGCCATAGTAATAAATAAGGTGGTTAACCCATGTCATGTAAGGGACCACAAGTAGTTAAATAATAATGTACGGGGCCCATGGTATTAGTTGATGGTATGAGGAAACCATGGTAATGATGCATTGTATTGTATGTATGAGGCCTATATAGAGGCTAGAGACTCCACATGGAGAGATATGAAGAGAAGTATT